>CM039126.1:15046708-15232698 GCA_022036555.1 Microstegium vimineum | reverse complement strand
ATACCTGCCTTTTGACTTTGTTACTTTTATTTGAATGCAACAGGGACCTTCCCTAATCACTTTGCTCTTTGCTTTGTCCTTTGAATGGAGTAAAGCCGGATCTGACAATAGGATACACAGCCTCTTTGAGAGAGCTCTAGCTGATGATAAGTTGCAGAAGTCTGTTCTATTGTGGCGCTGTTATCTAGCCTATGAGGCAGAAATAGCCTGCAACTCTTCTGCAGCACGGCGTGTGTTCTTCAGAGCTATACATGCCTGTCCATGGTATGATACTGACATGTAGCGTTCTAATTTGATATTGGTGTGATTTTATGTCTGCCTTCCAGCCTTCTCTGAAATATTGTTATGTAGTCGATTGAATAAAAACAAAGTTATTTTATTGTTATGATTGTTATGGCATTTGATGTACAATTTCTCCTGATACTGGACCATGAAAAGTTAACCTTATTAGAGGATGATATTTCCTTTTTCAGCTGTTGATATCCACTCAAGTGCAACCTTCTCTTTCAATAAAGTTCCTGTATAAGAAAAAATTGCAGTCGGAGCTACCTGATAAATAAAAGGAGTACTCACTGTTTACCTCTGTTTTTTGTTAGACAATTAAAAGTGTTAGGCGCTGTAATTAAAATAAATGAGCAACGATAATAGGTTCCTTAGTATGGGTAGGCATTTTCTGTTGGTGCCAAGAAACTGTTATTTTTGAACTATTTATGTTAATGGATTCCTTATTTAAGTAATTGTTAATTGTGCTAAGAGTATGGGTTATTATCTTAGTATGGAGATGGTGAGGTGGCTTGTGCTGGCTCCCTTATAGTACCCTCTTCCTATATTACTACTTCTCCATCTCTGGCACTTGTCACTACTCTCTGTCTTCCCTCTTGCCATGGCTATATTGTGGAAGGATGGCACGATAGCAGTATCAGTCATGGGGAATCAATGTTGGGTTGTGCCTAATGGAATCACATTTGATGAAAGGTATAAAGCTAGAGGTGCCGATTGGTTTTGGCCAGTCTTGGTATCTCGGTGAACGATGTGCTATGTGAGGTGAAATTTGGTTGTGACAGCAATATTAAGAAGAACAGACATGGGGACTCCTGTTGGTGTTGTGCCTAATGGAATTATATTTGATGAAAGGTAAATAGCCGGATGATGAACCCTAAAAGCTAGAGGTCCCGACTGGTTTTGGCCAGTTCTGATATCTCGGTGAGCAAGTGAGGTGACAGTATTGGGTCTAACGGCAATATAATATGTCTACCATAAGCTGACCTTACTGTCAGCTCACTGGATAGCCCTAACTGATTTTAATTCTTCTTGGTCTCATAGAGGTGCTGGTATCTGGCACCCTTTGGCTTGGGAGTTGGCCTTCTCTCTTGGGGTTGTTCATAGTGGAATTATATTTGATGAAAGGTAAATAGCCGGATGATGAACCCTAAAAGCTAGAGGTGTCGACTGGTTTTGGCCAGTTCTGGTATCTTAGTGAGCACAGTGAGGTGACAGTATTGGGTCTAACGACAATATAATATGTCTACCATAAGTTGACCTTGTTCTCCAGAAATCCATTAATGATCTAATTTATATGTGCATGAATTAATCCATTTTGTATTGGTACATGATAAGTGGTAGGCTACTACAGAATTGGAAATTGAAAGGGACAGTTCAACACAGATAAGTAACAATTTGTGATTATTAAAACCATGCTAGATATTCAAGTTAGTCATCACTGAATTTGACCTTTTGTGTTGGATAGCACTAACTGATTTTAATTCTTCTTGGTCTCATAGAGGTGCTGGTATCTGGCACCCTTTGGCTTGGGAGTTGGCCTTCTCTCTTCAAGTTAGTCATCACTGAAATTGACTTTGGAAGCTGTCTGTTCATCAAAGATAAGTTCTAAAAGCACTAGAACTTTGAGTGTTGTAGAAATCTGTTAATTGATTTGTATCTTTTCTTGGATATACTATATAGCCTCAGCTAGTTTAATACAGACACATTACACTTATATAGACTGATTTTCAATATGAGCAATTTATCTAATAATTATTCCTGGAGGCATATTATACTTATTGTGTGCTTATATGTGACAGTGATATGTAAAATTTAGTTCTATTACTTTTGCTTTGGATAAAACTAACTGATTTTAATTCTTCTTGGTATAACAGATCTGCTAGTATCTGGCACCCTTTGGCTTGGGAGTTGGCCTTCTCTCTTCAAGTTAGTCATCACTGAAATTGACTTTGGAAGTTGTCTGTTCATCAAAGATAAGTTCTCAAAGCACCAGAATTGTTTCCCTTTGTAGAGATTTGTTCATTGATTTGTATCTTTTTTTGGATATACTATATAGCCTAGCTGGTTTAATACAGACACATTACGCTTATATAGACTGATTTTCAATATGAGCAATTTATCTAATAATTATTCCTGAAGGCATATTATACTTATTGTGTGCTTATATGTGACAGTGATATGTAAAATTTAGTTCTATTACTTTTGCTTTGGATAAAACTAATTGATTTTAATTCTTCTTGGTCTAATAGATCTGCTGGTATCTGGCACCCTTTGGCTTGGGAGTTGGCCTTCTCTCTTCAAGTTAGTCATCACTGAAATTGACTTTGGAAGGTGTCTGTTCATCAAAGATAAGTTCTCAAAGCACCAGAACTGTTTCCCTTTGTAGAAATCTGTTCATTGATTTGTATCTTTTTTTGGATATACTATATAGCCTCAGTTGGTTTATAATACAGACACATTACAGATATATAGAATTCTTTTTCAATAGAAACAATTTATCTAATAATTAATCCTAGAGGCATATTGTGAGATTTGTATGCTTTATATGCTTATTATCCACCTATCTATGTTTTTTGGTTTAAACTTTTCATGTAATATCTATATTTTGTTGTGTGCTGCATAACTCTTAGTGTGATATATACACATATAGTTATTAACCACTTATGGCCGCCAGTGTCTGGCTGAGAGCCTATGTCAGCTGGATAATACTTGGCCTGGGCTGAATATACACTATGATACTTTTACTATCTTTTCTTCCCCCAAACAGTAATCTCCCCAACTTGAATCATGAAAAACTAAATCATGTTATGCAAAACTGAATCATGTCATGCACAATTGATGTCACATAATTAAATCCATACAAACAATGACTTTCTTAGGACCCGAGAATAAAGAATCAGAAAACTAAAATACAAAAGCTACTGCTCAATCATAATGTTTGTTACCTTTAGCGGGTGCACACGGTAGTTGTCTTAGGGTGTAGGGCAGCCCGAGAGGAACTGGTAGCCGTCGTGCTTCTCTCTCCGCGCGATTAGGAAAGGAACAGGCTTGGAGAGTATAGAGTGGTGGGGTTTGTACGCCGTTCAAGAGGAACGGTAGCCATCTGTTATATTTCTAGAAGCGTTTAGGAAGGGTCAGGGGAAGAGGAAGAATAGGAGGGGTGATTTGTTGGTGAAAAAATGCCTTATCAAGGGAAATTTCTTCCTTTATAGCGTATAAAGACTGTTATTTAACCTACCATATATTCCATTGTTGGGTGAGTTAAAACCGTGCGTGAGTGATTCATGTTAGATATTGCTTCATTTTTTCATGGCTGGTTGATTGGTTGCCGGCCATGCAAAGAATGATTGCTTTCCTTTGGAAGAGGAAGAATAGGAGGGGTGCTTTGTTGGTGAAAAATGTCTTTTCAAGGGAAATTTCTTCCTTTTTAGTCGATAAAGACTGTTATTTAACCTACCATATATTCCATTGTTTGGTGAGTTAAAACCGTGTGTGATCTACTCACGTTAGATATTGCTTATTTTTTGGATGGCTGGTTGATTGACTGCCGGCCACACCCACCATGATTGCTTTCCTTTTTGATTTTGATATTTTAATCTGACCTGAATGTTCACTTCTTCATCGGCCTCTTCATCTTCTTGTCGTCCTCCTCCTCCATCGGCCTCTTCATATTCTTGGAAGAAGATGTTGAATTGTGGTTCTTCATGGTAGAGGGGTGCAATATAAATAGAGGCCGGTTAGCGTTGAGGGGTGCAGTATAAATAGAGGCCTCTTCATCTTCCCAAAGTGGGTGTGTGCATGCCTGCATGCAGCATTTAGGTGTGTGGAGGAAATTAGGGTGGCAGTTAGCGTGGGGTATAAATTTCCGTCCAAGAAGCCGGCTGCATTCACATTGAAACAAACCGAATGCACGAGAGTGTGCCTGCTGCAAGGGCAGTCCCAGTGCAGACTCTATCCATAGAGTCCATAGCTCAAAGACTCCATCACAAGAAACCATGCTTCCCAATGCAAACTTTGTAACAGTAGTTTCTATAGATAAACGAATTTATTATGTAGCACAAAGAAAACTGATCAGTTGTGCATATTACCATGTGATCCACCATACACCTCTTAGACTGTCTCCAACAGCTCACCCAAAACGCAAAATAGAACACGCACAGTGTTTTTAGGTGCCAAAACCGACCTCCAACAGAGCACGCAATCATAGGATGCATTTTGGGTGCTGGACAAACCGCAAGCCATATTTGCCTCTTCTCTCTCCTCGACGCAAAGCTCCGACGCCAGTATTGGTGGGTCCGTTGGAGACAACGAGGTGGAGCGGCCGACACTGCCAGGTGGGACCGCGGTGGGGCCAGCTCGACGACGTGAGCTCGCCGGAGCTCTCAAACCGTGGCGGGGCTGGGCCGGCCTGGTGACGCGAGCTTGCCGGATCTCGCAAAGAACGCCGGAGGGAGAGAGGGAGGTCGCGTAGGGGAAGAAGCTTGCCGGATCTTGCTGCCGGAAGGGGTCGTCGAGGCTCCTTGGGGGTTCCCGCGCGCTCTACCGCGAGGAACGGCGGATCTTGCCGCAGGGAGCGGTCGCCCATGGGGAACAGGGCGCGGACAGGAGCCAATCCGCGGTGAGAAAAGCGATTGGAGCCGTGGATTGACGGGGATCCGAGTCTCCCGTCATGCAGCGGTGGGGAGCAGCCGGGGATCCAAGTCCGAGTCTTCCGTCCTGCGGCGGTGGGGATGCGGCGCTTGAGCCGTGGATGACGGGGTGGTGGGGGAATCCGGTGGGGAGCGGCCAGGCAGGATGCGAGTATTTCTTTTGGGTGGGCTGTTGGAAACCGAAGACTTTAGGGTCGCGACCCTTTTCATGTGGGAGACTCAAACGAGTGAATGCATCTCGTATTTGGGTAAGGACCGTTGGAGACAGTCTTAAAAGCTATATATGCGACAATAGTATCAACGCATACTGTATTCACTAAACCGGCAAACATAGTCCACAACACTTCGATGAAAGTTTCAATATATAGCAAACGTAATATAGATATGAATTACAAACTAAATAGATAATAATAATATTTAGATAATACGAAGCCGATCTTGATCATCCTCAACAGATTTTCACCAGCAGAGTCCTTTTACCAAAATTCTGCACTTCCACGGGGCTGGAAGCCTGGAACCTGAAACCTCTTGCGGAGACACCGTTGCAAATGACAGCATGTGCAGCCACCTGCAAATCACCCGAACAATCAGCCGCAGGCACGAGTGAGCTTATCATCCACACCTAGTGCGGTCTCGAGTATTAAGGAGTAATAATCACTAATCACATACACGGCTCCCCCGACTCCCCCGACGTACTCCCCCCAATTCGCATCAGATCACGCAACGACACCCGCATTTGCACTCGCAACAGACCGTAGGGGGAAAGGGGAAAAAAGAGCGGGGTAAGAGGCGGGATCACCTGGACATGCATGCAAGCGAGGGGTGCGGACCATATGGAATCGAAGGGAGGTACAGATGGGCGGAGTTAGATGGACATGGATATGAATCTGAAGATGGACGGAGACGGTGGGTACCTCTACGAGGGCGCGCGCCGGAGATTTGTTGGGCGCACGGGCGACCTCGAGCGCAGGAGGGCGGGCGCGGGAGGAATCGCGGCGGCGGCCACGCGCGTACGGAATCCGAAGACTCGACGCTTCCTCCCCCATCGCGAGTGGGAAGCGGAGTCGAACGTCTCGATCGGAACGACGACTCGAAGTCTTATCTAGACGTCGTTTCTTGTTTTTTCTTATTATAAATCAGCAAAATATCTACGTGGCAGTGTAATTAATAGGGATAGACTCCATGGTGAAGTCTGCACTGGGACTACCCTAACGGCTTGTAACGGAAAAAGCGTGGACTGCATTAATTTGGAGGCGAAATCGAAGGGAATTTCCTAGAAACATGCAGTAATTAAACAGCTACTTGGTCTAGGGGTTTTTAGAGTTGCGCCGTCTATACATGGCGAAACCTATAGTAGTTTTACGTTCCTTATGATTAATACCCAGTTTTCATGCAATGGTACAAAACAGTTAGCAAGCCTACCTATTTGTTTTAAGTGTATCTGTGTTTTTAGAGTTGCGCCTACTATACATGGCGAAACCTATAGTCTAGATTTACGATGCCTATGATTAATACCCAGTTTTCATGCAATGGTACAAAACACTTAGCGCCTACCAATTTGTTTTGGGATGCATATCAAAAGGGCGCAACCACCAAGACCAAGCTGTATGAAGCCTTACTTAGCTCAGTAAGGAACACTAAAATTTAAACAACCATGTTAACACTGTAGCAAACAACATTTGCTAATATTATTTAATATTTCTAAATACAAAAATGATAGAGGTAGCTGTCGCCGCTGGCACTACGCTCTACGCTTCAATTTCTTCTGAACCAGCTTGATGACTAATGAATGGCCAAATTTTGTAGCTTGGTCTCGTAGTTTCTCATCAGCCCGCAGCCGATCTTGTAGGCCTAAAAGCAAGACACACATCATTTAGGTCGCTCATGAATTTATAAATAGAATTTGTAATGGTATTTGTAAAGTTTTTTCACCTTCAAATGAATGCCTTTGATTACACACTGGATTGAATATGATTTGGCTGTATTCATTAGTGCCAAACCCACCTGCAATGCCATAACAATGCAATGCCATAACAAAGAAAATTTGGCATTGTTCACTCAATACCTTACACAAACATGAACCCTAAACTCTTATATTTGCACGTACCATTAACTCTATCCAATCGAACGTAGAGGGCAGTTAAAATGTAAAAATCTGAAACGGCTGGACGCCATTTCCACAGGTGTCGCTGAAGATGTGGTTCCATAACGTGAATGACAATACTCCTGTACCTGCGGATTACTTTCAGATCAGGCCATGTCTGAATTTAATCATCTGGTATAGACATAATTAACCCGTACCTCTCATTCATCAGCACAACATATTTGTAGGGCCGCATCCTACTATCCCTTCCATAGATATCAGAGACATAAAAACAACCAGCCCAATGACGTCTGCCGAAAAAAAATTCATGTATTAAGATGGGATAGGTGTCTCAACAATTACAAATTATCAGGTATGGGCTTACCTGTTAATATGCCCCGCTCCTGCATATACACCTCAGAGAAATCCATAAAAAAACGAGGACATCGAGGAATCCAAACTGGTCTTGATGGTTCACTGACATATATATGGGGAGATAGGAGGGCATAATACTCTGAGGGTAGACGAAAAATATAGCGCAAGGATTTGTCATAACTCATAAGTATCACGAAAGCCAATTCTCCTGAAGTCATAACACTTTTTTTTTGACCAGTTCATTGGTCCACCGCATGGTTTGATCGCCCACTGCAATGGCTTCCATTTTGGTTCCCTGTAAAATGAGTATGGTATATAATATTTAGGTAATGTATATATCGTTATAAAACAAATGGTCGCATTCAAGATACAGACCTCCTCATCCATTAATATGACACGTAAATATGTTTCGCCTCTGTGCTGTCTTACATAGTCTTTGAAAAAAAACATGGCAGTCAAATCCCATGAACTATTACTGTGTTCCACTTGTATTTCATGGAATTGAACCCATCTTCATTTTGACAATAACAGTGATAGTTAATGTAAGCTACACATTAGTAGATTTCGGACAGTGAACTCTACGTACCTGTAGTCATTCGTTTCATTCATCGGAGGTAGAGGGTATGCGTACACTCTCTTCCTCTTGAGCATGATTGCTGCCATGTTTTTGCTCTGATGATAAAGTAAGAGTTAAATATCCACATGTTTTCCAAGGACTCAGGTCTGATAATCATATATACAAATGCCACATTCACAAGTTATGATTCACAGTAGGCAAACTGGAGAAGATAGGGTGGCATAATTGTTTTCATGATCTAATCATATATACAAGAAAAGATTGCTTGCTCATGGATCAAGGCTAACAAGGGACCCCCCGTCACGCCGCTCCACGAGAGGTCCTGTGTCCATACTCTTTTTTTGTGTGTTTCAATCTCCTCATCTTTTTTTTTATTGATTATCAATCTCTGATCTGATGATGTGACGCGAGACGTATCACTTGTACCATGCGGTTGCGTTACAGAGGTTACTGCAGTGACTTTCTGTTTTCCGTAGCTACCTTGCCAATTTCCCATTACCTCAGTTTCAGCACTAATTCACCAGTCGAGTGTTGTTTGGGAATTTCATTTCATATTCCTCCTGGGGAATCCATGGTTTTGTTATCGCTGGCCTATAAGAGCTACTGTGCAGTGGGCTGCTCCAAAAAAGCTGTCATTTGCCAAAAAAGCTGGTCGGTATAAGCAAATTAAGAGGACCGAGGGAGTGTCGACCACAGACATTGTTGGTACTATTTTCGCTTTAGTTTTTTCTTTTCAGTTTCTCAGTTGCTAGTTATTTACTTATTTTTTATTGAAATATAGTAGCTGTCCTTTGGTGTTGCAATTGATTCTATGTCAACCAAAAACTTTTTTCGCCACCCACTGTACTGTTCAAATGATTTTCTCAACTGATTTGGTCATCAGGAAATCATTGTGAACCAAGTGTTGTATTAAGAAATGTTTAAGGGATGAGCATTCCACTATTGTTCTTATTCCCAAGGCTGCATGCACAATGAAGCTTCAGCTGTTCGCCTGTACCCAGTTCTAGTTTAGAGTTTCAAGTTATTCAACTTCTTGGGGACAGTGAATTGGTCATTTCTAGTGAATACAATTTATATAGTGATGAAAAGGCTTTATTCTCATGCTGATCGAGTATTGCTTCATGATAGGACGGATGCTTCTTTGTGTTAGAGAAAGATCATC
This sequence comes from Microstegium vimineum, assembly GCA_022036555.1. NCBI lineage: Eukaryota > Viridiplantae > Streptophyta > Magnoliopsida > Poales > Poaceae > Microstegium > Microstegium vimineum. The sequence goes on along the minus strand of CM039126.1, from coordinate 15,223,570 downwards.
TGATGCCCATAATCACTCTTCACTACAAAGGCAGTTCAGTAGCGGACATGGTCAGAAAGTTGATGATACTGGATCTGGAACTGGAACAAGAGTATCCCATTTTCTTCCCACATCTAGGCGTATAGTTCAGTTCTCAAATAGCAGGGTGTGACTTGCTGTTCTGCAGCTTCACATACAATAATATAACACTTATTGGACTGTTCACAGACGTTTTGAGACCAATTCTTGGATAGTCATTGACTGTTGACATTCCCAATGCAGGGTCCAGGTCCAGATTCTCGGATAGTTTACATAGATGGTGCTTTTGATCTGTTCCATGCTGGACATGTCGAGGTAAATGTGAATTCCTTTTTACATGCCCACCCACCTGAAAATGGGAAAGAAAGAAATCCTCTCATCTGTGTCGCCTAAGTCTGTTTAGGACACAAATGCCTGTGCTGTCTGTACTTCTGTTTTTTGCAAGGAGAAAACTAAAATTAATCCTCCATGATTCATTTATTCTTGTGTTTATAGTTTCTTTCCATGTTGATATTACGACTTGCTCGAGAACTTGGAGATTTCTTGCTCGTGGGGATTCACACAGACCAGACCATAAGGTAATGCATCTCTATTGCCCCCTGTGCTTAAGTTAGTTCAGTTCTGCAGTAGTCCTTGTTTATAGTCAGAGTTCATTTCTGTTGAAGCATTATATCTGTAATGTATAACATTCAGCCTAATTTTCTTTTGGCATTTACTATTTTTTGGCAGTTCAACTCGAGGACGACACCGTCCAATCATGAATCTCCATGAGTGAAGTTTGAGTGTTTTGGCGTGTCGTTATGTTGATGAGGTGATCATTGGTGCTCCATGGGATGTTTCAAAAGACATGGTGAGTTATCTGATTTGTTCTCGACATGTAACTAACTAATTTAGTTTTAGAACTCATGATGAAATGTTTGTAGTTGGCTGGTTGCTCCTTGTACACAACACTCTTAGCACAATAGATAGTACATTGACCGTAAGATCTGTAACATGGAATTTACGTTGTTCCATTGAAAATCCAAGTCCAGATATCTTAGTAGTATAGATAAAAATAAGGCTGGCATGCTCTTATCCATGGATTCATACAGAAGAAATAAGCCTTGCATGGTATGCTCGCATCCATATTTTTAGTTTGGATATAAGCTAGGTCTGAGGCTTTAAGATTTGCTTAACTGAGCCTCAGACATTTAAATAGTTGGTTGAATCAGATTTCAAATAGGTGTAGACCCATTAGCACTACATGTTCCATTTTGGATGCTATTTACATTGGACAGAAATGGCCATAGAGACTAGACCCAATTCCGATAGAAGCAGAAATCAAATTCTTATAATTGTCTTTATCTCAAATACTCATAGCCTGAATAAGATGTGAAAAGAAAAGGACCAGGGCCCATACCGGCAGCCCAAGAAAATGAAAAAAAACTAATGGCTCTGTTGGCTGCAAGCCCCCTCAGCAGGCAATGTAGTAGCAGCAGCCTAACAGGCCCATTAAAATTTGAATAGCCAGGAAATATAGAGATGACACCTGCACAAAACAAGATTCCTTGCAGAGTGATTATGGGCAGTATTACTGCTACTTCACTAGAAAAGAAGAGCCAAAAATGAAGTTAATAAAGAGCAAATCCTATAGATTTTCCACTATTTTGTTCTCATCTCTCCAACTGAGGACCTTGGTCTTCATCTGAGAAACTGAGCAGCTCGTGAATGAAACACCATGGTTAGTAGGTCTCTGCAAAGCTATCAGTAACTTGAGTTTCTGTCCCAGCCAAATGCTCCCTTATAGAACCAGCATGCTGAGAAAATGTGGGCATTGTACACCATAACAGGGGTGTTATTATGTCCTCAGTTTATCCACACTGGTTGCACAAAACACCAACTAGAACATACTATTTATATATCTTAAGGTTAACAATTGAGCCCTCTTATGTATTGATAGAGGCCAGGTAAATGACTATGTGATTGCAATTATTGTTATGACCAGTATGTTTGTGTCCTGAATTGTCCAGCTTCATTTTTCCGTGTGCAGATTACCACATTCAATATTTCGTTAGTTGTTCATGGAACTATTGCTGAAAACATGGACTTTGCAGAGGTAATTAAGTTTCATTTACAAGAACCATTTCTTTATTTTATTAACACACAAATGTTGCAACATTGATAACGAATTGTTCCTCATGTATTTTTTAGGATGATTCAAACCCATATGCTGTTGCAAAGGCTATGGGCATTTACTGTCGGCTGGAGAGTCCCTTGGATATCACTACAAGTACTATCATCAGGAGGATTGTTGCTAACCACGAAGCTTACCAGGTAACTACTGTGATCAGATAGTCGCGGGTCCTTTGTGTGCAGTATGCAGCATGTTGTACAGTACATATTTACAGTTACATTACATGTGTCAGTCGATTTGTTGTCTACATATCAATGATGTGCATATGGGAGCTGCTGTTTGCTGATATTGTGCTGATGCATTACTGCTTGAGCAAAGGCAGCCTTGCATGTCAGCATGTGTCATTAAATAATGTCTGTTTTCTTGGGACCAATCCTGCCCCTTGTATTACGCCTGGCAACGTGTTCTTTGGTGTGGGGGCTGTTGTCGTTTCATTTATTCTGGTCCATGGATCTGGCGCTGTCTGTATTCACTTTTGCTGTGTGCATGTGCCATTTTGCAGAAGCGGAATGAGAAGAAGGAAGCCAGTGAGAAGAAGTACTACGAGAGTAAAAGCTTTGTCAACGGGGAGTGAAGTTATGAGTAGCAGAACTTTGCATGAAGAATGTTGCCTAGATCATTTTAGATCACACTCAGCGGCCTTTAGCAACGGCAACAGTTGGTTGATCTACAGTTGTACCTTTTTCTTCAGTATCTTTGATGTTCTCTGCTGACATAGCTTAGGAAGCATCAGGCGTGACATTGAGGAATGAACTACCAGAGTCTAGGAGCATTTCCATCATTCCCCCAGTCTGTAGCTGATTTTCCGCGCTGTATTGTATATGCGCCTTCCAGCTGTTGTTTCGAGCTGAGTTGCATTTGAGATCTATAGGCTTTCCAACCCCCTTGAAATTTTGCGCTACAGTATGAAAAACCCTGAATGTTAGCGTGATTAACTATTTGCTGCTGGTGTTTCGTCTTTCCCATCTGCATTGCACTGTATGTGCATGTTATGGCACTGGCAGCAGTCCTTTTCTTGATAGTCCGGTTGGGTTCATTCCGCTGTGTTGTTGAACTGAATGAACATATGGACCATCCATTGTCCGCGATGGCAACAGCGACCGACAGATGCTACACCTGGATGGCTGGCTGTATGAACCGAACGTGGTTGGTGACACGTTAGGATTTGATGATGATACAATATGGATCTGTGAATTAACTGAATTCTGACAAATGGTTGATGTTTTTCTAAATTAAAACATTTTAGGGTGTGGAAGTGGTCTAATTAAAAGTGTTTTCAAAATCTATAAACTTTTAAAATTAAATTTAGGATAATAAATGACTTCAAATAAAAAACTTTTCAACTATAAAGTTGTAGGTCATATTGTGAACTATAACTTTCATATAGACCATTTAAATATCTAAAATTATTTGATAATTTTAAATTTATAAAATTCAAAATCTATAAATTTGCAATAATATTTTGGAACCCCAAACAGTTTTAGTTCAAGAACATTTTAACTACAAAAAGTTGAAGATCATATCGAGTGCTACAATTTTGATATAAAGTTTATTTTCATTAGAGCTCGTATGAAGAAGTTATGAACTATTTGTTGGTATTAAAATTTTAGACTATCATGTTTGGACCCAGATGAGACTTAAAACCAAGTTTATGGACCGAGATGACATAATTGAATAAGGTTGATGACCTAAACAGTCGATTTGTAAGTTTGGGGAGACACTCAAATAAGTTTAGGGACCGAGATGACACAGATGGACAAGTTTGAAGACACAAATGATTGATTTGTGAGTTTAGGGATCGGCATGACACAACAACGCAAGTTTAGGGACCGCTAGTACACTTTACTATTTGAAATATTCTGTTCATCTAAGTTTTGCATACTAATATGATTCTTGCATTCATTTATAAATCTACTACTCCTATATTGCAAAGACCCACTCAGAGGGTCCCCTCCAATCAGATTCGAGTATTTGCTAAAAGTGATATCATCTTACATCAGGTGATGTCATCAGCCCACTAACCCTCATTTATCTCCCCACTAGCTATTTCATTTTGAAATAGGAAAAAAGTCATAGCACCTAAACCAAGTATCATAATTAAAATCCAATTGCACCATGGTGTTCCTCGTAAGAAACTCTTCAAAACAAGACCCAATATGGATATATTTCGATAAGATATATTTCGATAACTCTCTCGCGCGTCTCCATGGCCGAAACCAGTGTTTCTGAGAAAAAATGTGGTAAAACTGCATATCACATAGATTTTCTGAGGTCCTCCAAAACGCCTCAAGGAACCATACACAAAACTACCAGAACTCTTGGGAGGGGAGATGTCTCTCGGGTATATTATGGGAAGAGGGTTCGTTTGAGTGAAACCTCGGGGTGAAATGCTTCAAAAACACTAAGGTTTACGAGGACCCTCTAACTAGGCTCCACCGAAAGTCGGTCACTCCTCCGGCCGTCGTAGTTGGCTCGTGGCCCGCCGTGACTTTGAAATACCCGAAACCAGTGTTTCTAAGAAAAACGTGGCAATACTGCATATCATATGGTTTTTCTGAGGTCTTTCAAAACGTCTGAATGATCCATACACAGAACTTTTAGAACTCTTGGTAGGGGAGATGCCCCTCAGGTATATTAGGAGGAGAGGGTTCGGTTGAGTGAGATCTCCGGTGAAATGCTTAGAAACAACTAAAGTTTACGATGACCCTCTAACGAGGCTACACCGAAGATCGGTCACTCCCCAGTCGCTGTGGTTGGCCCGTGGCCCGACATGGCTCTGGAATACCCGCAGCAAGGCGCGGGGTATCCACCTAGTAATATGATTGTTACATACATCCACTACAAGAGATTGGACCTTTTATGACAATTTTGATATGCCAAAGCTAGATTGTGAACTAAAGTCTTAAACAGTTTGTTGTACACTTCTTCTAAATAATTGTGTCTCCAAAATGTATTCATGTTTAAGTGTAATCCACGACGAGAGCTGGCAGATGCGAAATCAAGAGATCACTCTCATATATATCGGTCCTTCGTGTCGATAACTAACTACTCTCTCTGTTCCAAATTATAAGACACATCCCAAGAATTTTAGAGAGTCAAACTTTCTTAAGTTTGACCAAACTTATATGACAATATAATAACATTTATGATGACAACTAAGTATCGTTATATTTGTTATCAAATATATTTTTTATAGTATGCCTATTTAATATCATAAATCTTGATAGTCTTCTTTATAATTATTGGTCAAACTTGTGCTTTGACTCTTTAAGATTTTTGGAAAGTCTTATAATTTGGGACGGAGGGAGTACTTACTAATTTTACTTAGAGATTAAAACTACAAATTCTTATGAGTAAATAAAGAAAGTCAGATAACTCAATATTTAACAATGACAATGTTTTGATAGTATAAAATGAAAGTTATAATATATTTACGAGTAAAGGTTTTTTTTCTATATGCAATGAAAAAAGTATCAATATTGTATTTTAAATTTGATATATGTTTAATAGGACGTTCTTATATTATTATAATCATTAATATGTAGTCCCTCCATTCCAAATTTGTTATATACGTCAAGGCCCGTTTGGATTGTAGTATTTTCATAGGAATTTCAAAGGAAACTTGTTCTTGTACTTTGCTTAGGTCACTCACTGTTTGGATCAAAGGAATGCTCCTACCCTTTGGAAAGGATCCTTCGGCTTCACAAAACACAGAAAATAAAAAAATGCAGTCCGAGCTAAAGGTTTCAGAGAGCACGAGGGAAAGACACAAATCGAGAAACTATTGCAGGGTGGAAGCCTCATGCAATCATTGTTTATTAGTTACTAGAAGTACCATTTCTTTTTATCGTTCTTGTGCTAATACGATTCCTTTGTTTTGAATTCCTGTGTTCCAAACGTCACCGTTTGTTTATTCCTATAATATTTTTTTCCGATCCTCTGTTTTATACCTACCTTCATATCCTAATCCTGTGGTTTTTCTCATTCCTCTGTATTTCATTCCTGCGTTCCAAACATGCTCTAAGAGAGACCTTATCTAGTTCTATTTTTAGTTTTTTTGAAGCTAGATTGCTGAGGTTCTATATACGTTTATAATTTTTTTCTTTTTCTTTTTATGTTCTATTATTATTACCTTTCTGTCGTATGTTCAAAGAGATCCGTACTTATACGTCAAGAGAGACCTCATCCAATTCTATTTTTTCAATTTTACGAAGCTAGATTGCCGAGTTTCTATATATGTTCGTAACTGAATTAAGTATCGTGTTGGTGCCATCCTCGTTGTCACTAGGCCTGTCTCCATGACTTTGAGTCCCTATTGGTGTCCATAGCTGGTGCTCGTGTGCACGTACTATATAAGTCACCTGCCTGGGTAAAAAATAGTCGAGAACCAAACACCGACCTGAAAGAACCGAAACTGAAATCGAAAGAACCGGAACCAAAAAAATTCGATTAGTTGTTGGTTCTCAGTTCTCAGGAACCAAATTAACCGATCAAATTTCGGTTCCTAGGCTCGGTTAACCGAAATAAAATTCACAAACAATCACAATAAACCTTACAATCTAGGCTTAATACCACCTTAACCCAAGATATAAAAGGTGGATGACATTCCCTCACATCACACCGTCATATTTTTTATAATCTCGGCATCATGCATTTTTAAAATATTATTTTTTAAAAATATTTATTGTTGTTTGTGTAAATCTTTGGTTAGTCCAGTCGGAACCGAACTAAGCGAAACCGAATTTGCTCGGTTCCAAATTTTACGAAAAACTGATCAGTTCCTATGCTTAGAAAACCGAATTTATAACAAAATCCAAAGAACCGAACCGATCGGTTTTGGTTAACCGAATGGCTAGGCTGAGTGCTAAATTTAGATACATTTCGGAGGCAATAAAGGAACATAGTCTAGATTTTATTGCTATCATGGAAACAAGGAAACATGACATGTCAAAATGAATTTGGCACGACTCTCAGGAGGTGCGGATTTCGTTTGGCATTGCCTTCCACCTCGTGGTATATCTGGTGGAATCCTTCTTGGAGTCAATACAGAAATACTACACCTTTCCTTGATTGTTGAAGGGGAGTTTTACATTAAATTCCATTTATGCAACAAGACAGATAATTTCAAATGGATCCTTATGGCAGTCTATGGTCCAGCCCAGGACGATTTTAAATCGGCCTTTTTAGCTGAACTAGTTAGGACATGCCAACAAAATCCTTTACCCACTTTAATTGGTGGAGATTTTAATATTTTGAGATCAAGCAAAAATAAAAATAATGACAGATACGTTGACCGTTGGCCTTTCCTTTTCAATGTTGTCATTCACAGTTTTGATCTTCGGGAAATTGATTTGACGGGATGACAATTTACTTGGGCCAATTCATAACCTAACCCAACATACGAGAGATTGGATAGGGATCTTATGTCAACTGTAAGGACCTAATAGCCTAGAGGGGGAGTGAATAGGCCTGTTTAGAAACAACTTAACAACTTGCTGTCAACAGGGAGGCCGACACTGCTGGACTAAGGGCAGCAGTGCTGGTCACCTTAACAGATCAATGCACAATTCAAAATGTAAACTCAATATGGAAATTGTGCTTGAATAGAAACCTTCCTAGAGGTGTAGAGAACCTCTAGTACCACCTGAAGATGGTAGCAACGCACCCACCGAGTAGATCGGATCCAAACCCTAGAAATCACCTTGCACACAATATATATGAAAGTAAAGTAACAAGCACACGGTGACACAAGATTTGACCCGTGGTTCAGCTCGCCACCAAGGCTTGCCTACGTCCACGTTGTTGAGGTGCGCCACACAAGGCTCAAGCTCACCACAAAGGCTAGCTCTTTCCTCGGTCTCAAGTCAAGGGAATGAACCCTTGAGATGAGAGAAGTGTATTAGCAAATAGAAGGGTGATACAAACTTCCCTAGGCTGCCACACGAAGGGGGCAAGCTCAAGAGCAACCTCTAGCCGGCTAGGAGCAAAGCTCCAAGAGTAAAGAACTCAAACCGCCGACCACTACGCAAACCAAATGCTTGTAGGAGTGAAGATCCGAGGGAGAAGCTTCTTCTCAAAGCTTGGAGGCTCAATCTCTCAAGGAATGATTGGAGATCAATGGAGGAGAGTGATTGAGCACCAAGGGAGAAGGGAGAGTAAGAGAGGAGCTTCTCTTTCTGTTCTTGCGAAGTGTAAGAATGAGAATAGCAGAACTAGCCGTTGGGGAGGAGTGAGGGGGTAAGAAATACCTCCTCACTGCCAACGAGCAGAACAAGTCGCGGCAGTGCCGGCCTGTAGCCCGGCACTGCCGGCCTGGGGGAACAACAAATGGTTGATCTTCGAATAGCTGGCTGATTTGCCCACTATGTCTGTGGAGGTGGGATGTATTTGTAAAGATATGCATTTGGTTCACTTGTTGGCATGTGTGTTGAATCCCTCTTTATAGTACGACATACCTAACTCAAATTCAAAGTATAAAAGAATTTAAACGCTTTAAACTTGTTGCCAAGCACTCTTGTAATTGGAGGGGTTCGCCAACCTGTTCATCAACCTCCTTAAGTTTAACCTGCTTGTCATACTCACAAAGTCTCATTAGTTTTCTAATTGCGTTGTCATGTCACCAAAACCCACTTAAGGCTTGATTGCACTTTCAATCTCTCCCTTTTTGGTGATTGATGACAACACACTTAGAACTTACAAAAGTGAATAATAATCTGAGACAATGCAAGTCATGGGTGTAGGAGCTTCCCCTAAATGTGTGAATAGGAATTTGAATTTTTAATTTGGCATGAAAGGCCAAAATTCACACATTGGAGTGAAGTGGGGCTCCCCCTACATCCATGGCTGCTGTGGGGTACTGAAAAGGTGTCACAAATATATACGTGATTCGTATGAACCTGTCTCAACACAAATTAGAGGGCTTGCTATCTAAGTAGCCCGACACTGTCGGTCTGAGTCCGGCACTGCCGGCCTAGCTGCAAACAGCAAGCCTGCGGAAGCACAATCACAGCCACACAGCGCGCCAAAAAAAATAAACTAAAAGCATTCTAAGACAAGCATGATATATATGAGAGAGTACATGTCCACAAATGACACAAATAAAGTACTTAAGTGACAATATTATAATAAAATAGTTTCATGTTGCTCTCTCATCTCACAAACTAAAAACTAAGATAACTAGCAGCTGCTGCTCCTCCATAACCGTCGAAAGATGTTGTACCCCCTTCACTTAGTAATTCTCCCACTTTGTCAACAAGTCACCAAAAAGAGAGAAGAATAACAAGATAAAAAGATACAAGCTAGTCGATGTCCTCCTCCATATGGTCATCGTCGTCATCTTCATCATCATCATCATCGGGAGATCCTGTGAAGTGAACACTCGGAGCAGATGCACGCTTACTGCATCGTCGAGTCTAGGGCTTCTCAATCTTCTCATCCTCCTCCTCATCATCATCCTCATCATATGTAGACTCCTCACTGAGCTGAGGTGGAGGTGTAGGTGGAGGAATCTGTCTGAGACCCTGCTTCCGTCTGAGCTCTCTGATCTCCAGCCTTGTCTGATAAGAATGGTCATTGGCATAGCAAATGCCACTGAATATCTTCTTCAAGATCCGACCAAGCTTACCCTTCTTCGTACCTCTGGAAGCTGCTCTACTAGAAGACTTAGGGTAGTCTGGGGCTGCTGCCCTGGTGCTCCCTCTAGGAGGAGTGTTCACCTCCTGTACTGTTGTGGAATAAATGACCTTCTCTGCTCTGTAAGGCTCATGAACTGTATCCTTGTTGTAGATCCGGCCAGTCACCATCTCAATGACAAACATTAGGTAAGGAGCATATGGAAGCCCCTTTCTAGCTTCCTCTGCTGCTATACATATCTCATCCCACAGAAAGCGAGCAACTGAGAAAGGTAGTGCTCCACCTCTCATCCTCCTTAACACATTTTTGGATGTGTTATAGAGGTTTGAAGCAGATCCCACCTTGGGATAGAGAGTGGTCATGAAAAGGTTGTTCAAGATATAATACTTGCTTCTCAAACCTTTTACAAGACCATCTGCATGCTGAGGCTCAATGTAAAGCTAAGAGATCTCCTTGTTCGTCAGCCCTCTTTCATCATGAATGTTGGAGCACTCTCTATCCTCCTCTCCAAAACCAAGAAGGCGAGCAAAAGTCACATAGTCCACTCTATAGTGCAAGCCCTCTATCATCCAATGCATCACCAAGTTCTCCCTGTCAAGATAGTAAGTGGAGAAGAACTGCTGGATGATCTCTGTGTTCCATCCATTCTGGAATCCCATCCAGTGATACATCTCGAGCTGCCTGCACTGGTCAATGACCCTGTCAAAGACTGGATCTCTCTTGATTTCCAAGTGCTCCCAATCAACATACTTCATCTTGATGATTTTGGGCTTAGCAACTTGAAAAAGGACAGTGAGATAATAGTCGGAATGAAACACATTTCAGAACCTGTAATCCACACTCATGTCCTTTGGCACATCATAGGGATTGACGGCCCTTTGCTCCTGGACTGTCCTCCACTGGTTTTGGTAGTTGATTCTGACTCTGCCAGGGGTGTCTTGAGGCTCTCTGACAAGCACCTCCTCAGGGTGGTCAATAAGATGTGATCCATCAAAAAGACCAAGATCCGGAGGTGTCTCAGGACAAACACCTTCTCTGATGGTTCTCCCTATCCTCTGCAACTCCTCTTCTTGCCTTACACTCTGCCTAGGGTTCAGACCATCATCAAAACCTCCCCTGCCTCCTCTGACAGCTCGGGCCTTGGACTTTGGCCCCTTTCCTCTAGCACCGCCACTCGATCCACCGACGTCCATCTATGCATTTAAAAAGAGAAAGTGTTAAGTTGTTCCACTTAGAATAGTAACTGAAAATCTAGTGGAGAGATTGGACCAAAAACTAGGGTCAATGGACGATTGTAGAAGCTTTTGCATAGGTGCTGCCACCAAGGGTCCAGCACTGCCGGCCTGGTGCAAGCAGCACCAGTGCATGCTTCATCAATCCTCTATTGAAACTAGGTTTTGATCAAATCTAGCTATTAGAGGTACATCACCATACATAATGCAACTACTAACAACCTAAATTCCATCTCAAAATCCATACATTGCATAGATCAACCCAAGTTAGGGTTTCAAGTTATTACCTTTGAAAGAGAGGGGTGAGGATGAAGAAGGTCGGGCTTGAACGGAACTTGATGCAGGGAGGAAGATCCTCCACACCTCCTCCAATGGCGGCACCACCAAAGGGCAGCACTGCCGGGGGGGAAGAGAGGGACCTCCGGACTCCTTGTGTCTCCTTAGGGTTGAGAGAAGAGAGGAGAGGTGTTTATGTTGGGGGGATATGACTTGGGATGGAGTCCCCTCGGGTTAGGGTGAAGAAATAAAGCAAAACCTGAGGGCAATGACTTGGGCCCGACAAGCTCGGGTCCCTTAAGTCCCGGCACTGCCGGCCTTAGCCCGGCACTGCCGGACACCCCGGCATTGCTGGCCTAGCCAGGCAGTGAGGCACTATGCCACTACTATACTTTATATTTATGCAATTTGTGGACACATACCCCTTGCCATGTGCTGGTCAGTAAGCAAATCATCAATCATACAATGACCAACACATTCAAGTTTCTTTTGAAATTGGTTTTGAAGCACATAATTGAAGTTTTTCAAAGTTTTGCCTAAGTCGCTAGGTGGAAAAACAAGTGTGTGCTATAGTTCAAACCACGTTACGGGAATCAAGTATATTCAGCTCACTACGCAAAGCACAAAACCTTGTCTCATCGAGAGGCTTAGTGAAGATATCGGCTAGTTGCTTTTCAGTGCTCACATGGCGAGTTGCGATATCTCCTTTTAATTCGTGGTCTCTCAAGAAGTGATGACGGATGTCTATGTGTTTGGTTCTAAAGTGACTAACCGGGTTATTTGCGAGTTTGATGGCACTCTCGTTATCACACAAGAGAGGTATCTTGGTGAATTGACATCCGAAATCTTTTAAGGTTTGCCTCATCTAAAGTAGTTGAGCACAACATGCGCCGGCTGCAACATACTCGGCCTCGGCGGTGGAAAGGGCTACACAATTTTGCTTTTTAGAACTCCAAGACACTAGGGACCGTCCAAGGAATTGACACGTCCCCGAAGTGCTTTTTCGGTCTACCTTGCAACCGGCGTAATCGGAATCTGAATACCCAAGTAGATCGAACTTAGAGCCCTTAGGATACCATAAGCCAAGGTTAGGAGTGAAAACTAGATATCTCAAAATTTTTGTAACGTCCATTAAATGACACTCTTTCGGGTTAGCTTGAAATCTAGCACACATGCACACATTAAGCATTATGTCCGGCCTAGATGCACATAAGTAAAGGAGAGAGTCGATCATGGAACGATATACCTTAATGTCCACGGATTTCCCTCCTTCATCAAGATCAAGATGTCCATTAGTTGACATGAGAGTTTTGATTGGCTTAGCATTGGCCATGTCAAACTTTCTCAACATATCATGGGTGTACTTGGTTTGGCATAAGAAAGTCCCTTCCTTGAGTTGCTTGATTTGAAAACCGAGGAAGAACTTTAGCTCACCCATCATAGACATCTCAAATCTCTTAGTCATAATCCTACTAAACTCATCACAAAATGATTGGTTAGTACTACCAAATATTATGTCATCAACATATATTTGGCACACAAAGATATCATTATTGAGCTTATGAGTGAAGAGAGTAGGATCCACTTTGCCTATTTCAAAGCCTTGTTTGATCAAAAAGTCCTTAAGGTATTCATACCATGCTCTTGGTGCTTTCTTAAGCCCATAGAGCGCCTTATGGAGCTTGAATACATAATGAGGGAACTTTGGGTCTTCAAAACCCAATGGCTGCTCAACATAGACCAACTCTTGGATAGGGCCATTGAGGAATGCACTCTTCACATCCATTTGTTGAAGCTTGAAGTTATGATGGGCAGCATAGGCCAAAAGCATTCGAATTGCTTCAAGCCTAGCCACCGGTGCATATGTCTTTTCGAAGTCTAGGCCCTCCACTTGAGTGAAACCTTGAGCCACCAATCTTTCCTTGTTTCTTGTCACCACGCCTTGCTCATCTTGCTTGTTGCGGAAGACCCATTTGGTTCCAATCACATTAGTGTTGGGTCTTTCCACTAATGACCAAACTTTGTTTCTTTCAAAGCTATTGAGCTCTTCTTGCATAACCATCACCCAATCAGCATCATCTAGAGCTTGCTCAACCTTGAGAGGTTCCAAAGAGGAGACAAAAGAGTAAAATTGACAAAAGTTTGCCAAATGTGAACGAGTAGTTACTCCCCTTCGGAGACTCCCAAGTATGTTATCAACAGGATGATCCTTTTGAATTGTTTGCCTCAATCTTGGGTGTTCTGTGGCTTCTTGTTGATCAACTTGGTCATCATACTCATACTCTTCAAAGATAGGTTGTAGGTTTCTTGAAGTAGTAGGAGATGGGCTGGCTGTTGCCTGCCTGCTGGGTCCGGCAGTGCCGACCTCTGGCTCGGCAGTGCCGGCCACAGGGGCAGAGCCCTGACCAGGGAGCATTTCTGGCCCATTTTCTTCCAATCTTGGGGCAGTAGCTTCACCATCTTGAGGTTCCACATCTGTGGCCTGATGTCACCAATGGCCATGTTCTTGATTGCTTCACATGGTGATTCCTCATTACATACAATCACTTGATCAATTTGCTCTACTTGAGAGCCATTAGATTCATCAAATGTCACATCTATCGCAATTTCAATTTTCCCTAAGGTCTTGTTCAATACACGTTAGGCATGCTCATTTGATCCATAACCAAGAAGAAAACCTTCATCAACTTTAGGTGCAAACTTAGAGGTTTTGGGTTCTTGTTAAGTATGAAACACTTGCACCCAAAAACTCTAAAGTAAGACACCTTTGGTTTGTTACCGGTTAGGAGTTCATATGAAGTCTTTTTCAAGATCTTATGTAAATAGAGCCGGTTGATGGCATGGCAAGCGGTGTTGACGGCTTTGGCCCAAAAGATATCTGAAGTCTTGTACTCATCTAGCATCGTCCTTGCCATACAATGAGTGTCCGGTTCTTCCTCTCTACTACACCATTTTGTTGAGGGGTGTATGGAACTGAAAACTCATGCTTGATGCCTTCATCATCAAGAAACTCCTCCACTTGAGTGTTCTTGAATTCGGTTTCATTGTCACTACGAACTTTCTTGATTTGGAACCCGAATTCTCTTTGTGCTCTTCTAATGAAGGTTTTCACCTTTTCTTGCACTTGTGCCTTATCATACATGAAAAACACCCAAGTGAATCGAGTAAAGTCATCAACAATAACTAAACCATGTTTGTTACTGCCAATGCTTATGTAGGCCACCGGTCCAAAGAGATCCATGTGAATTAGCTCCAATGGTTGCTTGGTGGAGACAATGCTCTTTGGTGGGTGAGGTGCACCTACTTGCTTTCCATCTTGGCAAGCACTACAAATTCTATCCTTCTCAAAATGAATATTGGTTAGTCCAAGAATGTGTTCATCTTTTAGGAGTTTGGCCAAGTTCCTCATCCCAACATGAGCTAGTCGGCGATGCCATAGCCAACCCATGCTAGATTTTGCCACTAAACAAGTCTCAAGCTTAGCTTTACTTTTGTTGAAATCAACTAGGTAGAGCTTGCCCTTCAAACGACCCGTAAAGACAATAGAGGAATCCTCCCTCTTAAAGACTTCCACACCCTTATCCATAAAGAGACAATTGAAGCTCATCTCACACAATTGAGAAACGGACAACAAGTTGTAACTCAATGAATTCACATGTAGTACATTTGAGATAGAATGATCAAGAGAAATAGCAACTTTACCAAGTCCAATCACTTCCCCTTTGGAGTTGTCACCAAAGATGATATTCTCACTTGCATTTGAAGTTGGGGAATATGATGAGAACATACTCTTCTCTCCGGTCATATGATTTATACATCCACTATCAAGTACCCAACTTGATCCACCGGAGGAGTATGCCTACAAAACAAGTTTAGTTCCTAGATTTAGGTCCCCAATCAATCTTGGGGCCTTGCATGTTAATCACAACAATTTTTGGAACCCAAATATTTATGCTGCTTTTATCATGTTTCTCATCACCCACAAATTCTGCAATGACTTTACCACGGTCATTGCATTTCAACATGTAGCATGAGGACAAGCTTCCTTGGGGTGACCTTTTCTTGGGTTGATATGCAAACTTGTTTTTGGCCACCCAGATTGAGTCCTTGGGTTTCTGAGAAACCTTCTTTTGCTAGAGCATCCTCTTGGCATGGGCTTGGGGCTTAGCTTGATCAGGTGAAGCAATGGTAGCCTTCCCTTTCTTGGGGCGCGACACTGTCGGCCTGAGGTCCGGCACTGCCGGCCTCTGGTCCAGCAGAGCAGATGTCTGTGTAGGCTTATCTGCACCAATGTTTCCCTTCTTCTCAAACTTGACACACTCAATGCCTTTGATCATTTTTCTACCATTGGTTTTACCTCCTTGAGTGTGTCCAAGTCCATCTTTGATTGATAGATGCCTTCCATCCTTGTATTGAATCTTCTTGGGCTCAACTTTGTCTTTGTCATTCTTCTTTGAAACTTAAATGACATTGTTGAGTCTTGCTATTTCTTTCTTCATGGACTCCATGTTGGCAAGGTTAGTGGAATAGGCATTCATGTCAACATTATAGCATTTTCCACAACCTTGACTAGTGGATGGAGAAGAGACATCAATTGCTTTAGAGAGATGTGAGTTGCCCTCCCAAAGAAGAGAGTATTGTGCCTCAAGCTCTTGATGCTTTTCAGTTAAGCCACAATGCTTTTGCTTGAGGTCACCACACTCCTTCTTAGTGAGAGCATGAGCTTCTTGTTCTTTGGCCAAAGCCTTAGTCAAAGAGCTCACCTCACTTCTTTCTAATACAAGGGCTTCCTCACTAGCAATATAAAGATCCTCTTGTTTGATAAGAGTCTTTTCTCTAGATGCTAGCTCAGCCTTAGTTGCCTCTAATTCATCCAATATATTAGCAATAAAGAGTTTGGTCTTAGGATCCATTTTACTAGTTATTTCATTTATCTCTTCATCACTAGATTCATCATCACTAGAGCAATCACTAGAATCACTACTAGAGATGTCTTTGGGGGGAGGAGCTTTGGCTTTGGGTTTTGGTTTTACCTTCTCACCCTTTGCCATGAGACAAGTGTGAGGGAAGCCTTCATCATCAGACATGTTGTTGAAGAGCCTTGGTGAAGTGGATGGCTTGTGAATAGCTATGGTGGTCATCTCCTCTTCTTCACTTGAGCTATCGGTTGATTCATCCCAACCATGTCCAATGTGAGCTTCACCCACATTTCTTCTCCCTTTCTTGTAGTCATCCTTGTCTTCTCTCTTGCCTTTGACAAATTTGTTGTCCTATTTCTTGTTTGGGCAATCAGATATGAAATGCTCGGTGCTACCACACCTAAAGAAAGTTCTAGATTTCTTGTTTGGGAACTTTCTCTTCATGAGCTTGTACCCATTGCTCTTTATGCCCTTGTTGAATCTTCTCATGAATAGGGCCATGTCATCAATGTTCTCTTCTTGCTCATCTTCACTTCCACCATCACTTGATGTTGAAGCTTCAGGTTGATGTTTGATGGCTTTGGTTGCTTGAGCTTTGCTTGAGGTTGCTTGCTTGCTGTTTTTGGAACAGCTAGGGGTTGTTTTCTTTGTGCTCTTGTTTTCCTTGAGAGCTACATCCTTGATCTTCATGCCCTCCAACCTTTCTTTCATCTCTCCAATCTTCTTCCTTTCTTGTGCTTCTTCCCTTTGCAAATCAAAGGTGATAATCCTTCCAAGCACATCACTTGGTGTGAAGTACTCAAATCTTTTCTTATCCCTTATCAATGTCACAACGGTCTCATTCCTTGGAGAATAGGCTTCAAGCATGATCTTGACAACCTTGTGATCATTGACCTCTTCACCACCAAGACCTCTAATCTTGCCAACAATTGTCATCAACCTATCAAACATTTCTTGTGGCCCTTCACCTTCATTGATCACAAACCGGTTGAGCTTGGAAATGAATAAGTCAATCTTGGATTGCCTTATTTTGCTCACACCCTCATGTGCAAGATGCAAAGTGTCCCAAATTTCCTTGGCAACCTCCAAGCCCATGACCTTGTTGTACTCATCACCATCCAATGCACTTAGCAACACACTAGTTGCTTGTGCATTGAGTTGGATGCACCGGATCTCGGTAGTGGTGGGGCTTGTGGGATCAACCGGAGGATCACATCCTTTGTGCACAATCTCTCAAGCACCGGGGTGAAGACCTACAAGATAAGCTTTCATCAAGTGTTTCCACTTGGCAAAGTTAGTCCCATCAAAATAAGGCAATTTGTCCGCGGGAACATGGAATAAAGGTTTATGCTCATGCTTAGACATGGATGAATAATCAAAGGATATGGCGGAGTATTTATTGCTCCCATCCTCCTTCTTCTTCTTCTTCTTCTTCTCATCCTTCTTCTCTATCTTGGAGGAACGGTATGATGCATCATCATCACCGTCGGAGCTATTAGACTCAACCTCCACTTGAGAGGCTTGCTCTTTGCTTTTCTTGAGCTCCTCCTCCTTTGCCTTTAGCTCTTTCTTGAGAGCTCTAACTTCTCTTCTATGAAGCTTCTCGGTAAGCTTCAAGCTTCTTGCTTCATTGAGAGATTTTTCTTCCTTTTGTAGTCTTTTTCCTTCTTTTCTCAATCTTCTTGCTTCTATTATTCTTGCCTTCTCTCTCTCGGACATGGCAGCAGAGGTCAAGTAGTTCTCTGAGTTTCCACTCTCGCTGTTGTCCGTGGAGTGCACGTCCATAGCTTTGGGGTCAACCATCTTGGGGTCAACCACTGCAACTTTGCCCTCTTCGGCCATTACCTCACACGGTTAAGTGCTTCTTGAGGTAACCTTGCTCCGATACCACTTGTAAGGACCTAATAGCCTAGAGGGGGGGTGAATAGGCCTGTTTAAAAACAACTTAACAACTTGCTGTCAGCAGGGAGGCCGACACTGCTGGACTAAGGGTAACAGTGCTGGTCACCTTAACAGATCAATGCACAATTCAAAATGTAAACTCAATATGGAAATTGTGCTTGAATAGAAACCTTCCTAGAGGTGTAGAGAACCTCTAGTACCACCTGAAGATGGTAGCAACGCACCCACCGAGTAGATCGGGTCCAAACCCTAGAAATCACCTTGCACACAATATATATGAAAGTAAAGTAACAAGCACACGGTGACACAAGATTTGACCCGTGGTTCAGCTCGCCACCAAGGCTTGCCTACGTCCACGTTGTTGAGGTGCGCCACACAAGGCTCAAGCTCACCACAAAGGCTAGCTCTTTCCTCGGTCTCAAGTCAAGGAAATGAACCCTTGAGATGAGAGAAGTGTATTAGCAAATAGAAGGGTGATACAAACTTCCCTAGGCTGCCACACGAAGGGGCAAGCTCAAGAGCAACCTCTAGCTGGCTAGGAGCAAAGCTCCAAGAGTAAAGAACTCAAACCACCGACCACCACGCAAACCAAATGCTTGTAGGAGTGAAGATCTGAGGGAGAAGCTTCTTCTCAAAGCTTGGAGGCTCAATCTCTCGAGGAATGATTGGAGATCAATGGAGGAGAGTGATTGAGCACCAAGGGAGAAGGGAGAGTAAGAGAGGAGCTTCTCTTTCTGTTCTTGCGAAGTGTAAGAATGAGAATAGCAGAACTAGCCGTTGGGGAGGAGTGAGGGGGTAAGAAATACCTCCTCACTGCCAACGGGCAGAACAAGTCGCGGCAGTGCCGACCTGCCCGGCACTGCCGGCCTGGGCAGAACAACAAATGGTTGATCTTCGAATAGCTGGCTGATTTTCCCACTATGTCTGTGGAGGTGGGATGTATTTGTAAAGATATGCATTTGGTTCACTTGTTGGCATGCGTGTTGAATCCCTCTTTATAGTACGACATACCTAACTCAAATTCAAAGTATAAAAGAATTTAAACGCTTTGAGCTTGTTGCCATGCACTCTTGTAATTGGAGGGGTTCGCCAACCTGTTCATCAACCTCCTTAAGTTTAACCTGCTTGTCATACTCACAAAGTCTCATTAGTTTTCTAATTGCGTTGTCATGTCACCAAAACCCACTTAAGGCTTGATTGCACTTTCATCAACTGAATGGGAGTTTAATTATCCTTTAGTCTCGTTGCAAGCCTTGGATAGGGGGGTGTCAGACCACACACCTCTACTTTTAGATACCGGAACACCATCCTTTCAGGGAAATGGAAAACAATTCAAATTTGAACTAAGTTGGTTCACCCATGAGGATTTTAATGATCGGGTCGTTGAGATCTGGAATAGGCCGGTGAAAGGTAGGAATTCAGTCCAACGTTGGAACAATAAGTGTAGTGCCCTGCGGAGACACCTACGGGGATGGGCTTCCCATATTAGTGGAGTTTGTAAGCAAAGAAAGGTTGAACTTTAGTTAATAATTAATGACCTCGACATTGCTGCAGAGGTCAGGGTTTTGACTGAACCTGAACAAGAAAATCTTGCTCAATCTTGAGATCAACTGACCAAATTACTTAGAGAAGAGGAAATCAAGTACTACCAGAGGGCAAAGGTAAAAAATTTCCTTTTGGGAGATAACAATACTAGATATTTCCAAATGGTTGCCAATGGTAAACATCGGAAAAAAGAATTTTTTCACTTGATCACCAAGATGGCATTGTTGAGGGTCAGGAAAACCTAAAGGCCTATATCACTAGGTTTTATAAGGAACTTTTTGGAGAGCCTGAGGTTAGTTCCTTTACTATAGAGGAGGATAGGATCTTTGATATTCCTCAGGTTACACAGGCTGAAAATGATGTTCTAACTTCACCTTTCATCGAGCAAGAAGTGCAAGAAGCAATTTTTGATATGTAACATAATAAAGTACCTGGTCCAGATGGTTTTCCAGCTGAATTTTATCAGAAATTCTGGAATACCATCAAGGGGGATCTAATGCAAATGTTCCAGGACTTATACGTAGGGGATTTACCACTTTTTAGTTTGAACTTTGGGGTAATCACCCTTATCCCAAAGGTCCAAGAAGCGAACATGATTCAACAATATCGACCGATCTGCTTGCTTAATACAAGCTTCAAAATTTTCACAAAAGTTGCAACCAATAGGCTAAATTCAGTGGCAGACCATGTTATTAGTCCAACTCATACAACGTTTATGCGAGGACGAAACATTTTGGAGGGTGTTGTCATCTTGCATGAAACTGTTCATGAGTTGCATCGAAAGAAACAGAATGGTGTAATCCTCAAGATAGACTTTGAAAAGGCATATGATAAAGTCAAATGGCCCTTTCTTTTTCAAACACTTCGAATGAAAGGGTTTTCATCCAAGTGGATAAACTAGGTTAAAACTTTCATTTCAGGTGGGAGCGTAGCTATTAATGTTAATGATGATGTTGGGCATTTCTTTCAAACTAGGAAAGGCCTTCGACAGGGTGATCCTTTATCCCCATTGCTTTTTTAACATTGTAGCAGATATGCTAGCGATTCTTATAAATAGGGCCAAAGTGGACGGGCAGATTTGTGGAGTAATACCTCATCTCATTGATGGTGGATTATCTATTCTACAATACGCTGATAATACAATTCTTTTTATGGATCATGACCTTGAGAAAGCTCGAAACATGAAGTTGTTACTTTGTGCTTTTGAGCAAGTATCAGGTTTAAAGATTAATTTTCATAAGAGTGAATTGTTCTGTTTTGGAGATGCCCAAGACCACCTTGATGAATATGTCGAACTGCTTGGTTGTAAGTCTGGGATTTTCCAATCCGGTATTTGGGAATTCCTATACACTTTAGCAAGCTTAGGAATGTTGAGTGGAGGAAGGTTGATGAACGTGTTGAGAAGAGACTGGGTAGTTGGAAAGGGAAACACCTTTCAATTGGGGGGCGCTTAACATTGATAAATTCAGTACTTAGTAGCCTTCCAATGTATATGATGTCATTTTTTGCCTTGCCGAGAGGAGTCCAAAAGAAATTGGATTATTTTCGTTCTAGATTTTACTGGCTAGGTGGAGCATATTATCTCAGCCCAAAGACCAAGGTGGTCTGGGAATTCATGATCTGCACATTAAAAACATTGCTCCACTTAGTAAATAGTTGTTCAAGTTACTTACCACTGAGGGGACTTGGCAGCAATTACTCCGCAATAAATATCTAGGCTCAAAACCATTAATACAGGTGGAATGGAAAAATGAGAATTCTCATTTTTGGTCTAGTCTTATGAAGGTGCAGCGAGACTTTTTCCGCTTTGGATCCTTCATTATAAAGGACGGGACACAAGTACGTTTTTGGGAAGACAAATGGCTAGGGAATTCGTCTCTACAGGAACAATACCCATGTCTTTATAACATTGTCAGGCCTAAACATGTTACTATTGCAGAGGTTCTTTCTACTCCATCACCAAACCTATCTTGGCGAAGAGACCTCATAGGTCCCAAACTAGTAGCGTGGAACAATTTGTTACCTCGAATTGCTAATATACAGTTGGCCAATGAGCAAGATGAGTTTCACTGGAATTTACATCCAAACGGACAATTCTCGGTGAAATCACACTATCAAGCGTTATTATATACTGATATCCCAAACATCAACAAGCTCATTTGGAAAGTGAAAGTCCCGTTGAAGATAAAAATTTTCCTGTGGTACCTACGACAAGGAGTTATATTAACAAAAGATAACCTAGCAAAGCGCAATTGGCAAGGTAGTAAAATTTGTTGCTTTTATCACAAAGAAGAGACAATTAAGCACTTGTTCTTTGACTGGTGGTTTGCTTGTTCAATTTGGTCTTTTATTCATATTGCGATAGGACTTTTAAAACCACATAATATAGACCATATGTTTAACGGTGTGTTAAGGGGTGTTAACAAAGATGTCAGGCTATTACTACTGCTAGGAGCGGTTGTGACCTGTTGGTCTATTTGGCTCAATAGGAATGATATTGTTTTTAAAAAGAAAAAAATGTTTCTCCTATGCAGGTTATCTATTTGGTTACACACTGGCTACGTACTTGGGCTATTCTGCAGAAGCCGGATTTGCAGGATACAGTTGTAGCGGTGTCACAACAGTTGATGCAGGTGGTCAATGGTTTTTTTTTCCCAGGCACATGGGTGGCGGTCTAGTTTGCGAATTGATAGTCACTAGAATGTGTCATGTTTCTTCTTTTTCTTTGGCTATGTGTCTCATGATAGGCAGAGGCCGGAAGTCATGCTCTGTGGCGTTGTATCAACTCGATGTACTGCTACTGATGTCTTAATAAAAGCTTCCTTTATCAAAAAAAAAAGAGTGCCAAACGTCCACAGTGGCAAATAAACATGCATATAGGATATATCTAAGCCGAGTTAAACTCAGCTTTGCTAAAGAGGATGCTCCCCCATAGTTAGTCATTTACGGAGGATCCAGATGCCCACCTGACAAACAGGCCCTAAGTGATATTGTACGCCTTCCTACTACGGATACGTATTCTTCTTCAGTAGTGAGTACTAGTGACTAGTGAGGCTCCTGTTTGCATCTCTCGCTCCCTAGCAAGACTGCCGCCGCCGCCGCCTCCCATCCGCCTTCTCATCTGTCGTTGCCGTCGCTCCGCGCCACCAGCACCTCTTCTCCGCCTCCGTAGGTGAGCCCGCCTCAAACCACCTCTCTCCGTCTTCCTCTAGGGTTTTTATCCCCTTCTCACATTGTTTTTCGTAGAGCACGGGGCTGCCGCCGCCTCCTCGACGCCCGGCTAATCGGCATCCATCGCCGCCCCCCGTCGACCTGACCGGACGGCTCCATCTCCACCACCGCCAGTGACCACGCCGCCCGGCCTCCTCCGGTGAGCCTCTCCTCGTTACTCCTTGTCCTCTCTGATAGCTTGCTTTTTTTTCTGTACTTGTGCTGCACATTCCTCGAATTATTGAATCTTCCTATTGTAAGAAATTGTATATGCCCTTTTTGGTGTTATTTGCAGTGTATGCTATGGACCCCTTGGACTTTTACTTTGAAGGGGCGGATGAGGGGCTGATAGTAGCTGCGGCTGATAACCAGTTTTTTGGTGGAGGCACAGTGGCTGCTGACCATTTCATCAATGGTTTCATGGATGCTTACGCAATAGGAGGAGGAGGAGGAGGAGGAGGAGGAGGTGGAGGTGGAGGTGGAGGTGGAGGTGGTGGTGGTGGTGGTGGTGGTGGCGGCGGCGGCGGCGGTGGTGGCCCACCATATAATGGTGAACCTATCCATGGGCTGCATCCAAACAGTAAGGTATCTAACTTTGTACTCCTTCAATTTCGATGTTAGATGAAATAAATAAGTAATACAATTTGTTTGTTTTCATGTTTTCTGGTAGATTTCAACCGTTAGCTTGTCAGAGTCAAAGGAGTAACTCAATATCTGTCTCTTCGGCAAATGCATTGCATCATGGCCAATGTGGATCAATTTGATCAGCTGCCTGCAAATGATGGCATACGAGGTACCCTACTTTCTTTTTAGCTTAATTGTGACGGGAACAAATGAGTCAAATGGTGAAAAAGATGACGCGCGCCCTCCCTCACGCGTTGGGAAAGTGGCTGCCAATGTTTTTAAGGCGGTAAAGCGAGGCGTGGCGATCAACTACCGCCTTACGCTTAAGCGAGTAAGGCGTAAGGCAAGGCGACGCCTTACGGCCATCCAACAGTAGTATTGACGTAGAAGTGTAGAACTAGAAGCATGTCATACCTTGGTGTTGTCTTCTCCTGTGCAGCCTGTAGTCCCAAGTGTGCATCCAACAACACACTGCAATGGAGAGCCAATTCAGGTTAGTATGGTATTTCATAGGGAGTATGGCACCAACAAAAATAGAAATTAGTTGAGGGATAGGTAAAGATTAACAAGTAGATAAGCACTTTGCCACAAATAAAACCATTACACAAGTAGTTCACTAAATAAGATAAACTAGAGTGCTCAGTGAGCACATTCCACAATAAAATACTAAATAGTCTGGGGCAAATACTCTCACAACTCTCAAGCATCATTAAGTCAATAGAAGTCATCCTCCATCACAAAAGGATCTGAATTGCCGCCACCACCAACAGCTTGATCACTTTCATCAGCAACAATAGGTGCAATTTGACCATAGTCATCAATTTCCACATCATCAACCAGATATTCTTCATTAGAGTTAACATCTTCCATGTCTTCATCCTCTTGGGCAATAGCTGCTGCAGACCGCCTCCGAGTATAAGTTCTATCAATATTAGTCGCATCGCCGCGGGCTGCCCTAGGGAAATTGCGACCCCGATACATTTGGGATGCGCCAACAGCCTCATCAACTTGTTCCCATGTAATATCAAGTCCACAGCCATTATGGACTGGTTCAGCATCCACATCAACCCATTCATTGTTCCAATCAAAGTCTTCCAAACACAAAGGATCAAAGCTGGCTCCTTCTTTCTCATATCGCTTTTGGAACCTCACTGCCATCTTTCGGTTGTACTGAACATAGACCAAATCATTAAGCCTTTTATGCTCTAGCCTGTTTCTTTTCTTAGTATGAATCTGCAATGGTAAAAATGCAAACAAAAGAAATTTTCAGCAAGCATTAATAGATAGTAGATTTCATTTATTTTTGAACTGGGCTAGTTGAGTAATTGACAAATTACTTACAGACTCAAATGTGCTCCAACAACGCTCACAGCCTGAAGACGAAGCACAAAGCCCAACAACACGTTTTGCAAATCTTTGGAGCTCTATGGCTTTGCCACCATATGAACGCCACCATTCAACTAGATCAAGTGACCAAATAATCAGATTGTTACAAATTAGGAAAGACTAAGAAAATCAGATTGTATAGTCTGTGATTAACTTACTAGGAGACTTGGTTTTGGTGTTGTTGATTGCAATTTTGTTGCTGAAGCTACCCCTTAGGTCCTCATAATCCAAAGCTTGGTCATCAATCTTGTTTTGAAGATCCTGATCAGGAACCATTTTTGCAAGAACCTCAGTAAATGCAGACCTTAGCTTACCAGCCATAGCATCATCTGTTTTCAGGTCAAAATACTTGTTTGGGTTCAAATACAGTGTTGCCCCATATAGTGGTTGTTCCATTTGATCTTCCCAACACTTGTCAATGATTGCCAAGATACGCTTAAGCAAGTCTGCCTTTGTCCTAGTAGGGAAATTCTCTTTAATCTTTTTCTTTGCATGTTCCATACAAAATTGAACCTCTGGCATTGTTGGCCTCTCATCCCCATCAACTATCCTCAACAAAACAATAAGGGGCTGTGAAGCTCTCAGGCAATCCTCAACTGAGTTCCAAAATTTAGTTGAAAGGATGGTGTCATGCACTTTCTTTCCAGCTTCTGTTTTTGCCAATTTGGACTTAGTCCAATCATCACTTACAAATAGGAATTTCATAGCATCCCTATGTGTGTGCAGGCTGCACAAAGTGAGGAAAGCAGTAGCAAAACGAGTTACTCCCGGTCTAACAAGATCTCTACCTCCTATCTTCTCCCTCATTGCATCAAGAAGCCTCCCATGCCTATAAATAAAGGTAGTAACTTGTCTTGCACGTGCATAGGAGTAGGAGGAGGAGGTGGTGGTGGTGGTGGTGGTGGTGGTGGTGGTGGTGGTGGTGGTGGTGGTGCTGGTGGTGTTTCATATACTGCCTGCAGCCACATTGCAGTTGTGTATTACATATTGCCTGCACCTAGCACAGGGAGGATAGTTTCCGATGAATACCAAATTTGTACTACCTGATATTTTAGTTCCATCCACTCCTTTACACTGCTCCTGAGTCATCATGAATTCATGATCAGTCACTTAAATGACTTTGTCACATTTAGGTGGTAGGTTCAATTTATTCCCTCTTCATGCATTCCTATGTCCACATTTTTTATTCCAATGCATTTCATGTGCTACAACCAAGGCCTGCATATGATGAAAAAAGGGCTCGCTGTCCTTGATGTAAATAAGATTTGCCTTCAGCATCTGTTTTTTTGCTTTCCTATAATTCAAAACTGCTCATTTATTACTACTGTATTTCCATACTCCCTATGATTTACACCTTCCTACCCCGCGCAGTTGCGCGGGTTCTTGCTAGTTTACTTTATTAGTAGGGAGGGGACGGAGCGGCAGTCTGTGTTCTTTAATGCGAAACGAAGAGATCAGAAGGCCTTGGCTAGTTTGAGCACGTGTCACGTACGGATACGCCAACAGTAACTGAATCACCGTGAGACTTGCAATTTATTCACGGTCGAGAGTTATCTTATAAACTACTGGGTCAGAGTAATTTATTTATTATATTTATATTTATTTGATGAAAACTGGAGTATTTTGGTAACTCATGTGATCCCCACGTGCTGCCACCTCAGCGGCACCGGCAACCGGCACCCCCTTCCGTCTCCGCGAACAAAACAGCTCGTCGCCTCGCTCCTGTGTCCTGTCCGCCCCGCCATCGTCATTGGTTTCGCGCACTCTCGCTCCTGCTCCCGGTTTTGTCGCTCCCCACTCTCTCTCCTCCAGACGTCCACCACCCCACACCGCCGCACGCCCACACGCAACCACGAACCGGAAATTTTCTATACTAGTTTCCTCGCCCTACCTGCCCTCACGATCCGATCGGGACCCAACCCTAGCCCGTAATGGCGTCGTCGGCGGAGACGTCGGCGGCCGGCGGCATGCGGAAGGCGCCGTCACTGGAATGGTGGTGGGTGTCCACGGAGGACGACGACGAGGAGGACCGCGCCGGGGCCACTCCGGCCGTCGGGGCAGTGGGCAGGGGCGGGAGCTTCGAGTCGGAGGACGACGAGGAAGAGGAGGAGGAGAAGAAGGGGAGGAAGAAGTTGATCCGGACCGTGCCGTCCGTGGACTTGTTCGACGTCGAGGGGAACGAGGTCTCCGTCGCGCAGCAGCTCGACGATTCCGAGGTAAGGGGGGCACGTGGGCTGTTTCTGTTGATTTATCGAGATAGATTTCCTGTGCTCGTGCGCTTGCAATGACCGGGTTATGTGCTGATTTGCTCATTTGGGAGGAGGAGGATTTCGGGATTTGTAGTTGATAATCGCGGGGGATCTAATCATTGATCCAGAACTGCCTAAATTGAGCTTTAGGCACATTCACATGGATGCCAATTTACTCCTCCAACTTGTAGTGAATTAAAAAGTGCAGCTAGTCTTGCTAGATACTCTCTCCGGGATTTGGTCCATATGTGAAAGCAATTAATAAATGTATTGTAAAAGCAAAACAGGGCAACATTGAACGAAACTTACAGACAGGTAATGTAAATGTGCAATAATGTTCCAGGTGGGTTTTGTGGGACACCATCAGCTACTGTTTATTTTTTTGTAAAACAGTAACCATCGTTTCAAACTCCTGTACGAGATAGATGCGATTTTTTTTTGTACACTTCAGGAAATTATGTTAGGTGTACATATGTAGATCCTAATATGTTCCAATTTGCTGAAGAATGTCTGCCATTGCTGATCATGTTTCACTCATTATCTTTCATATGGTTTAGTTATTTCATTTACATGTACAGGAGTTTTATTTTGGCAGGACAATGTTCCTTCCTCTTCAGACTCTTGCGGTGGTGTTTGGAGATATTGGAATTGGTCCATTGTATACATTTGATGTCATGTTTAACAAGTATCCTATTCTTGGAGAGGAGGATGTTCTTGGAGCACTGGTGGTGGTGGTGCTGGTGCCATTTCAGCAGCAATTTCTGTTGTTGTGTTAGCACATTTGATAACATCTCCATATCCACCTACAAGATGTTCCTTCAATCTCTTGATTCCAGCCTTTACTCTAGTTCCACAAAGGCTACACTCAACCAAATCTCTGTTGCCAATTTCTGGCCAGAAGCCATACTTCCACCCAGGATCATTAGACTTGGCCTTTCTTTTCGGATCTGTCCTTGGATCATACTCAGCAGTACCTGAGCCTACACTCTGTGGACTTGCAGCGCCTTGGGTTGTCATTTAGATGGACTCCTATGATACACGACAAGCAAAGTAATTATTAATTAAAACTAAGCAGTAGGCACTAATGGACAACTGGACAGTGGACACAAATAGTTAAATAGGGCTCAGATTGGAATATAAAAAGCAAATTGCCGTCCAGAAGAGGCTAAGCACTAAGCACTAAGTACCAGGCAAAGCAAATATAAAAACAAATTGGCATGCTGCTGTCCTGCTGAGAGAGGACACAAGATGGGAGAAGCAAGTATAAAAATACAGAGCAGAGCCATTACCTGGCGGAAGACTAGAGGTGGCGGCTCGTGCTCTGCACTTCTGCTCGAAGGAGGACCACAGGAGGCGGCGGGAAACAGCACTCCGTCGGTGGCTGCTCCTCGCGCGGATGGGGAAGAGGGGAGGGGAGGAGGCGGCGGGGAAACAACTGCTCACCGGCAGCTGCTCCTCGCGCAGATGGGGAAGCGGGGAAGCAGAGGCGGAGCCTCGGCGGCCGTAGCTTCTGCCGGCGGCGCGGGCGAGCAGGTAGGTCCTTCCCCGCGAGCGCTCCTCTCTGCTCTCTGATTTCCCACGCTACTCTATCGGCTCTGATTTCTCCCGCGCGCTCTCTATCTCTGCACGCGCAGCTCTTTTCCCCGTCCTTTCTCCCGCGTTTTCCCGCCGCCGTGAAAACAGCGCATCCCCATATGGCGCCCGCCTTGCTCGATTTGGGACGACTCAAATGCCAAAGCGACGTTTTCCGGACGCCATGGCCGTAAGGCGGACGCCATACCATTCTAAGGCGAGTCGTCCGCCAGAACGTCCAGCCAAGAACGCCTTGGCGTTTAAGCGACGCCAAAGCGACGCCTTAAAAACATTTGTGGCTGCCATTGCTCGGGAATGAGATGGCATTGCATGAGGAGGAGGTGGTGGTGTTGGCACTTGAACCCAATGCCCAAGTGAGCAGCACCTGCTCTCCTTCCCTCTCCCTCTCCCCTGCTCCAAGGTAGAAGAAGAGCTTGAGCTCTCTACACAAGCACACGCTTTGCGTTGGCAGAGAAGCAGACTCTGAATATGGTGGCAAAGAAGCTGCCTTTTCTCATTGCATAGTGGTGGTTTATATACACCAATACATGTACCATCTATGGTACCTTTCTACCTACTGCATACACCTAAAGTACATGGCTTGCATCAGTCATTCCTACTCCTAGTACCAGCCCACTACCTGCTGGTGTACCTCTACAAATACATGGTATGGCCTATTGCCATCCAAGCTACAGGACCAAGGATTTGGACAGCACAAGGCTGACCTCAACCTGCTCCTTGATTATCTGCAGCAAGAGAGAAAACGTGGGAAGCAGAAGATTAAGTCTAACATTCTTCCCCTAATCCTGCTGCTAACCCTTAACCTCAACCATGCCAATTCTCTGCCTCAGCTCCTGAGACGCTAGAGAGACTTGGCATGCCGCGGTGGCTGCCATGATGTACTCCGCCTCGAAGATCGACAACGCCACCGTCTTCTGCTTCAGCGACTGCCAGGCGATTGGCACCGCCGAGTATGCCCAAGGTACTCTGCTGCCGCCCATCCACGTCGCCCGCCTTGTCCGCGTCGCCGAACGCCGTGAGCTCTTGCTCACCTTCACCGGACTTCCGTATCGCCTCGCTGAACGCCATCAGTCTCTTCTCCGCAGTCCGGTGATCCTGCCACGGATCCTCCGTGACCCACTGTCCGACCGACAGCTTGAACCGCTCCTCCATCGTCGTCGGCATGGAGTTACAGTCTGACATGCCAGCCTGCTCCAGCAGCCTCTGCTGCCCCAGCGTGATGAAGTCCCTCCCCTGCTCCACCTCAATGTCGAGGTAGCAGGAGAGAGCGCCGAGATCGCTCGTCTCGATACGAGCTGCCATCTCGCGCATGAATGCGGCGATGTCGACCGCTCGCGCCCTCGTGTCGTCATACACCCCGACGATGTCCGCCGGTTCCTTCCCCCGTCGTCGGGTGTACAAGGCGTGCTCCTCCAGCATGGCCTTCCGCCACTCCGCGTCGCGCTCTGTGACTGCGAATGTGGCCAGCTCTTCCGTCTCAGCCCCGTGTGACTCGGCCCCACGAGACCCGACCGTGGCCCTTCGCCCCTCGAGGCCGCCAGGCTCGCGATCGAGTCCCCCTGTCGCGCGGTCGAGGCCGCTCCACGCCTGTCGCGAATCACCTCCACTGGTCCCGTGCTCGAGGTCTCCCGGCCCGCTGTGGGGATCGCGGTCGCCGACCCGTGGTCGAGGCCTCCTGCCTCGCGGGGGGGGGTTCGCCCGCGTCGCAGTCGCGGTCGCGGTAGAGGCCGCTCTTGCCTCCGCGGTCGAGCTCGAGGCCCCCCTCCGCCTCGCTCATCGCCGCCCGTCCTTCGGTCGGCGCCCCTCCTGTGGTCGAGGCTGTCCGGCGCGCTGTCGGGCCCTCCCGACCCGTAGTCGCGGCATCCTGCTTCGCGGCCGAGGCCGCCTGCGTTGCGGTTGCGATCGAGCCCTCCCGGCTCGCTGTGGAGTCCGCCCGACTCACGGTCGAGCCAACTGCTCCCGTAGTCGAGACCTTCCGACTCGGTCGAGAGGTTCTGGCCTGCGGTCGCGGCTCCTTCCGCGTTCGAGACACGCTGGCCCGCGGTCGAGAGCCCCCTGCGGACCTGAGAAGATGCGAGGCCCAGGCCCCCGCTCCGGGCGGACTAGGCGGCACCGGACGCCACTGCTTCGGCACCCCTGCTGTCGCCGGCACTTCAGCTTCCCCGGCCGCGGACTCCACTGCGGCTGCTTCCCCGGCCGCCAGTGTTCCCCTTTCCCTTCCGTCATCAAGAACAGAGGAGAGAGGAGACGAGCCTTCCGCGGTTGGGTTTGGTTGTTCCTCCACCTCTGCAGCCACGGGCTCGTCCCCCGCCTCAGGTCTGTCCCATGCCGCCTCGTCGAAGGCGACTTCCCGGGACAACCCCACCTGCTCCAGCACGTCGACTGCGCGGTGGCGTCCAGCGCATAGTACACCCCCATCAACAACGCTTGCTCGTCGTCGCTGTCATCCTGAGCCAGGTGGGCCTCCTCCTTCTCCGGCTTCTTCTCCGGACACTTCTCTGGGCACTCCCGCGCCCAGTGCCCCACCTTTTCGCAACGCTGGCATGCGTTCGGGTCGGTGTTGCGCTTCTTGCCGCGACGCTTGTCCCCACGGTCACCACCGCGGCCGGAGGAGCCTTCCCCAGACCGCCGCTGCTTCATGCGCGCATTCCACTCCTCGGTCAGCAGCTTGCTGCTGTCCTCCCGCTCCGGCGACGTTGCACCGCGACTCTCCGCGGGCGCACGATCCTCCACAGCCCGCAACCGCCCAGTCACGTCCTCGAGCGACAAAGTGGACAAGTCCAACATCGTCTCGATGGACAGCGCAAGCTGGGCGTACTTGGCTGGCACGACGCGCAGCAGCTTGGCAACGACGTCCTCGTCCTCCATCGGCTTGCCGTAGGTGGCCAGCTGGCTTGCCAGTGACTGAAGACGCAGCGCGAAGTCCTCCACCGCCTCCCCGGACTTGAACCGGAGGTCGACGAACTCTCGGCGCAGCTGTTGTGCCTTGGCCTTCTTGGCCCGCTCCGAGCCGACGCGGAAGGATGCCAGCATCTCCCATGCCTCCTTGGTCGTGTCCTTGCGGCCGATGGCCTCATGGTACTCGCTGGGCGTGGACGCCATGAGCGCCTCCATGACGCCCACCTCCGCATCCTCGCCAGCGTTGCCGGTTTCCACGGCAGCCCACCACTTTCGCGCGCGCAGCTTCCACTTCATGTGGACAGCCCACTCGCCGTAGTTGGTGCGGGTGAGCATTGGCCAGGAGCTGGCTCCGCCAAACTCCCGCACCGTGCGCACCTCCGCCTGGGGCTGAACGACCAGTGGCGTTCCTGCCACCAAGTCCTTCCCCGAGCCGCCGTCGTCCTTGGTCCCAGCGCTTCCGTCCATTACTGGCGGTTATAGCACAACAACAATCAAAGCTTTGATACCAATTGTTGGCACTTGCACCCAATGCCCAGGTGAGCAGCACCTGCTCTCCTCTCCTCTCCCTCTCCCCTGCTCCAAGGTAGAAGAAGAGCTTGAGCTCTCTACTCACACACACACTGGTTCTCTATGTTGGCAGAGAAACGAACTCTGAATGTTGTGGCAAAGAAGTGCCTTTTCTCATTGCATAGTGGTGGTTTATATACACCAATACATGTACCATCTATGGTACCTTTCTACCTACTGCATACACCTAAAGTACATGGCTTGCATCAGCCATTCTTACTCCTAGTACCAGCCCACTACCTGCTGGTGTACCTCTACAAGTACATGGTATGGCCTATTGCCAACCAAGCTACAGGACCAAGGATTTGGACAGCACAAGGCTGACCTCAACCTGCTCCTTGATTATCTGCAACAAGAGAGAAAACGTGGGGAAGCAGCAGATTAAGTCTAACAGGTGGCACAACGACAGGGGAGGGCGGTGGTGCAGCGGGAGAGAAGGGTGGTGGCGCAAACGACGACGCAGTGGGAAGGAAGAGCGAAAGTAGTTTGCATGTAGCCGAACGATTGGGCTTTGCTGTCGCTGTTTGGGCTGCCTAATGGCTGAGCTGTACAACGGTTTAACCCACATCTTTACAAACCAAAGAGTTTTATTCCTGTATCTAGAATAGTGGATGTTATGGCCTTAGAGTACCTGATAGAAGTAGTGTTTGGTATTGTTTATCTATGATAGTTAGTGTGATGGTGAGCTAACCAGTCACTTGTGGTAAAGATTAAGGATCGATATTGAGCTAACCGGGATATTGTTTGCAGAGGGTGTTTTTCTTTTTCACGTGGATATGGATCCAGATGCTGAAGAAGAGGATGCGCAATGGGCCAATATTTTTATCAGCCTGGACGATACCCATGATTGGGAGTTTGTTAGGCAGTATCAGAAAAGAAGGGTAATATAATATTGCTATTTTATGATTTCTCAATTTTTTTTATATTTTTTAATAGAAAATAATCATTTTTTATAAATGCTATGATAAAATTAGGCCAATCCTAACTTTGATGTTAGAATTTGGAGCGCACTTTGGAGGTCAGATGATAATTGGACTATGCGGGTTTACCGTTGCAGGTGAGATCTAATGATTTAATTCAGCTTGTTTTATAATACTAGGTAAATGTCATTAGTACAAATAGCTCCAACAAACTAAGTAATGATGGCATAGGTTGTGTCTGCTCAAAGAGGTTACCACATCTTTAGTTAGTTTGTACTTAGCTGTGAGGTCATAGGTTGTGTCTGCTCAAAGAGGTTACCACATTTTTTCTAGATCAGTTTGCACACCATTTTCTCTGATAACAGCATCCTCAAAGAGGTTATCTCTGAACGACATTAAAAGTAGCTTTCATACCCAAATTGAATATGCTTATAAGTCTTTTTAATGTTAATGCCCTGCTCTAAAATAGGGTGGCTACAACTACAATGTCATGTGTTATGGACATACCAGTTGTCAAGGGCCTCAAACCTCGGATAGCAAGACCTCGACTACGTAGTTCGTAGTCACGATCCGTCTTCTCCGGCGAGGTTTATCCCTCTGCTGTAGGCTTGGTTTGTTGAGAGAGATTAGATTGGAAATAACTTGATTCAATCTGAAGGTCTCTGAAGGAGAATATAATTGGTGGAATATTGGATATATTGCATTGGGTCTCATGGACTGATTATATAGGGTACATAGGATTAACACCTCTTGTGGCTAGACAATATGATACTATTCCTATTACTCTAACATCCCCCGTAGTCACAGCGGAAGCGCTACAGACGGTGAGACTGGAGAAGAAGCTAACAAGCTAACATCTCCCCGCAGTCACAACAGTCGATGTGTCGCGTATGCTGTGGCTGGAGAAGAAGCCAATGAGTCCTCGTGCAAGATGATAGCCCCTTAGTGTCAAAGTAGCCGAGGTTGAGGTGGACAGGTCGAAGCCGTGGAGGAGGTGCGGATCCGAGGTGTCAATGGAGGCACACGAGTGCACAAAATCAGCAGCTTCTTGCTGGCATGTTCAGCAGGACGATGAGCCGACTAGATGGCGAAGGTAGATGGTGCAGCTTGGACGTGTCAACAAACGCACAGGCATCTTCCTTCAGCAACACCAGTGGCGGTGTTCGCGAGCTTGCGGCAGTCGGCGCAAACTTGGATCGAGAGCCAGTGTGACGAGGACCGGCAGAACGGGTGGCGCTACCGCCTGAAAAGGGCGGCGACACCAGCGGTGATGGCGTGACCACGAGCGTCGGCACTGCATCCTGGGAGGGCGCAGCGACAACCTCATCCTCAGGAGTGTTGACGATATGCTGCAACGAACGACAGGGCGACGCAATCCGATCTCTGATCGGGAAAAGAAAAATCCATGCGACGAAGATCGGGAAGGTGTCGACGACGACTGCCTGACGATGAACCCGGGAACGAGGCGACGACAGCTCGACGACGAGTCCGGGGATGAGGCGGCGACGACGACGGGAGATCCCGATCTGCTGCGCGACAACGACGATGGCAGCCGGATCAATAAGATCAGGAGCCTAAACAAGGGCGCTGCCCCCGGCAGAGATCGATCCCTCCCCCGGGGCGCGCGGCGGAAGCGGCGGCGGCTAGGGTTAGGATCTAAACCTAGACGAAAGATACCATGAAAGAGAATATAATTGGTGGAATATTGGATATATTGCATTGGGACTCATGGACTGATTATATAGGGTACATAGGATTAACACCTCTTGTGGCTAGACAATATGGTACTATTCCTATTACTCTAACAGTCTCGATACATTATTTATGGCCTAAGGCCTCAACCCTGACTTAGCCAGTTGCTCCTAAGTTTATGAAAATAAAACTAACTAATCCTATTTTCCTAATATTCCTTGATAGCCGTCTCAGCCTGGGAAATCCTCACGCAACCCACCCTGATCCACCTCGGCCTGGGACTTCTCGTGCGGCTGCGCTTCCTCCTGCGCGTGCAGCAGCCGGTCTCGGCCTAGGACTCCTCGCGCGGCCAGACTGCCTGCCCACTGCAGTGCGCAGTCGCCTCGGTCTCCTCCTGCGGGCGGACTGCATGCCCGCCGCCGTATGCAGCCGCCTGGGACTCCTCCCGTGGATGGACTGCAGGCCTACTCTCGTGCGCGCCGTTTGCGTGTGCCACGTGCTCCGCTGCCTGACGCACGTCCCTGGCCCGACGACGCCTAGTATAAGTATGCCCCCACATGACATCTCTCTCCCCCTCGAGAGTCAGCTCGTCCTCGAGCTAAAATGCTGGAAACTTGGAGAAGAATGGCTCGACGTCCTCCCAGGTGGCCGAGGCGGCGGATTGGCCCTTCCACTGGACCAGGACCTGACGCACACCGTGTGCCAGATGCGTCCGAACTGCGCGCTTGGGTTCTGGAGCGACCACGCCGTAGTGGATGGATGAGAGATGTGGTGGAGCTTCCAGAGGAGGTCCGACGAACTTCTTCAGGACGCCGATCTGGAAGACATCATGTAGGCGAGCACGGGGAGGCAAGGCGAGGCGCACCGCGACTTTGTTGACAATCTCCGTGACGCGGAAGGGCCCGAAGAACATGGGATTCAGCTTGCCCGTGACCGGCTGCTGTATGGACGCAGGGGTGTGATGACGGAGGCGGAGGAGCGCCCAGTCGCCCACCTGGTAAGACACCTCGCGATGTGTCTTGTCGTAGTGCTTCTCGATCGCCTGCGCTGCTTGCTCGAGGCGATAGCAAACATCAACGAGGAAATCCGCTCGCTCCTCCATGCTCTTGGCGAAAGCAGCCACACGTGTGTCCCCTGGCTCATAGGACCGGATGGAGGGGGGTCTTGCCCGGAGGGAGCTCTGGTAGGCGGTGTTGAAAACAAACTCCGCCCATGGGAGCCAGCGCAACCATTATCGAGGACGATCACCGGTAAGGCAGCGTAGATACATGATGATGACGCAGTTGGCCGTCTCGGACTGCCCATCCAACTGAGGGTGGAAGGCAGTGGGCATGTGCAGCTTAGTCCCCATCAAACACATGAGCTCGCGCCAGAACGTCGACGTGAAGACCGGGTCGTGGTCCGACACCATGGACTGTGGAACGCCATGGAAGTTCCACCATGGAAGCGAACGATGTCGGTGAAGAGTGCTTGGGTTACAGATTCGATAGACTACGGGTGCACCAAGGGAATAAAGTGACAGTACTTGCTGAACCTGTCCACCACGGTCAGGATGACGGACTTGCCCTTGACGCGCGGGAGAGCTTCGACGAAGTTGAGGGCAATGTCAATCCAGACGCCCTGTGACACGGGCAGGGGCATGAGAAGCCCTGCGGGGTGCAGATGCTCCGACTTGTAGCGCTGATAAGTGACGCAGGCACGCACGGAGGTCTGCACAACCTTTTTTCATGTTAGGAAAGTGGAAATCACGCCGTAGTCGGTGTAGCGTGCGCTGGACGCCCTCGTGGCCCTCCTCGTGAACAACTGCCACAATCTCCTGGATAGGGGACGCCGAGGGATGTAGAGGCGCCCACCGTACTGGACCTTACCGTCGACTACAGTCCAAGGGTCCCCGTGGGAATCAACGCGCACATCGTCCTAGAGCCTGACAAGAGCCGGGTCGATGAGCTGTGCCTGGCGGAGACGCGTGATGAAGTCAAAGCAGGGGGTCGAGAGCCAAGATGGCCTCTGTCTTCTCGTGTCGTGGCGCGAAAGGGCGACAGCCACCGCGTTCGCCGTCCTAGGCTTGTATTTGACAGAGAAGTCGAAGTCCAAGAGCTTTCCGACCCAATGATGCTGGGGAATCGTCGCGAGCCTTTAGTCGAGCAGGTACTTGAGGTTGTAGTGGTCCGTCTTGGCGACAAAACGACGACCCCACAGGTACGACCTCTAATGCTAGATGACCTGGACGAGGCCGATGAGCTCCCGCTCATAAGCCGCGAAGGCGCGATGGCGGGGTGCGACAGGCTGACTGAAGAACGCGATCGGATGACCCTCCTGTAAGGATGGCAATGGGTTGGGTTCGGATCGGGTGGAGTCTTCATGCACCTAAAACTAAAACCCGAAGTCGAAACCCGAAACCAAAACCAAAACCGATTCGGGTGGAAATTCATCACCAAAACCAAACCCACGGATACCCGAAATCCGAACGGATACCCGAAACCCGAATGGATACCCGAAACCCGCGGATAAATATACACATTTCACATGTATAAACAAGAGACAAAATAATAAATATTTTCATGAGTTAACTTTGAATAAATTTAATAATCTAAGTAAAAAAATTATTATTAGCATATTATAAAATATGAATTTTAATTCCAAATAATTTATTTCGGATATCCATTCGATATCCACGGGTGGAAAACCAAACCCGAAACCGAACCCGATCAGTTTCGGGGCCCCGAACCCGAAAACCATGGGCGAAAAACTACCACCAAAACCAAAACCGCTGGACCCGAAACCCGCGGATATCCGAACCAAAACCGACCCGTTGCCATCCTTACCCTCCTAGATCAGCACCGCGCCGGACCCGTGTGTGGAGGCATCACACTCGACAACGAAGGGATTGGCGAAGTCGGGCATGGCAAGTACCGGTGCCGAGGTGACCACGAACTTGAGGGTTAAAAGTTGTGCCCGTCTTCGTGGTCCAAGAGAACTCGTCCTTTTTAGGAGGGTCGTCAGTGGTGCAGTGACAATGCTGTAGTTGTGGACAAATTTGCGGTAGTAGCCCGCCAAGCCGAGGAAGCCGCGCACTGCCCAGCTGATCGCGACGTCGGCCAGTCATGGATGGCCTGCACCTTGGTCGGGTCCATGGTGACGCTCGCCTCCGAGATGACGTGGCCGAGGTAGGGGACGAAGGTGGCACCGAATGCGCACTTGGCGCGCTTGATGAAGAGCTGGTGGTGACGGAGCTCAAAGAGGACAACACGGAGGTGGCGCATATGATCCGCCCAAGTCTTACTGTACATTAAGATATCATAAAAAACAAGGACGAACTGACGCAAATATGGACGCAACACATCATTCATTAGGGCCTGGAACGTTGCAGGGGCGTTGCACAACCCAAACGGCATCACCAGGAACTCGTAGAGGCCATCGTGGGTGCGGAAGGCGGTCTTGTGGATGTGCCCCGGCCGCATCCGCACATGGTGGTACCCGAACCGCAAGTCCAGCTTGGTGAAGAAGTGTGCGCTATGGAGCTCATCGAGGAGTTCGTCGATGATGGGGATGGGGAACGCATCTTTGATGGTGAGGGCATTGAACGCCCTGTAGTCGACGCAGAAGCGCCACGACCCATCTGCCTTCTTGACGAGGAGGACAGGCGAGGAGAACGCCGAGTTGCTGCGGCGGACGATGCCTTGTGCGATCATGACGACACATTGCCGCTCCAACTCATCCATGTGGGCCGCTGGGTAGCGGTAGGGGCGGACCGCCACGGGGGTTGCGTCAGGCATGAGGACGATGGCGTGGTCTCGGTCGCACTGCAGCGGCAACCCGGTTGGTTCGGCGAAGATGTCGTCATACGCTGCCAACATCCTGTTGAGGAGGGAGTCACCCGCTGCTGTGGCACAGAGGGCCGAGCTGTGGGGTGTGGCCGCCACGCCCGACCAACACACAGTGTGCCCTCGGCGCTGGAATGAGAGGGTGCGCTCGGTGAAGTCCCATACGATCGGTCCTAATGTCTCCATCCACTAGGTGCCCAAGACCAGATCGTAACCTACAAGTGGCATGACAAACAGGTCGACGTGAAACGACGTGTCATTGATGGCGATTAGTGCGTCTTGCTGGACTTGGATATACCACATCCTGGCGTTCTCCTCTAGATGGCGTCTGGTCATCCAGACCTTCCCCTCTTCCATGATACGATGTTGATGAAAATAAGACTCACAACGATTGATGAAAATCATCGGATCAGACCTGCTGTCGAACCGCGGAAAATCCATCTGCTGGAGCCTCCGTGGTCGGTCCTGGTGACGTTCGCCGTAGGCGGGCGCCTTGCTGGACGAGGACGGCGAGAGGGGTTTGGAGGACATGCATGCGATAGCCTGGGTGTTGGCCTCCACCGAGGCTTGCACGGTCTTCACGGTGGCGGCCAAGGTGTCTAGTATCGCCTTGATGTCGTTGGTGTCGCCAATGTCGACGGTGGTGGCGGGTAGTGGATGAGCCTGGGGCAGAGATGTGGCTGCGGGTGGGTGGGGGTGTTGTGGTGGAGAAGCGGCTGCTGTGGAAGAATCGACTGACTCCGGATACCAGATGTTATGGGCGTTGGTATTTTGGGATAACTAGGTCTTATGCTTTGCCAAGAGCTTGAGAGAGACTAGAATTGTTTCTTCATTATTCCTTGCTTAATTCCAAATGACAGGCGTGCCTCTCTTTATATAGAGAGGGGATCAACCATAAACCTAACTTGGTGGCTAAGCACTCTTGACCCAACTTGGCGACTAAACTATTAACTCTTGGGCCTATTGGGCTGGCGGCAGCCTATTGGCTGCCCATGACATCATGTCAATTCATTGGGAAAAAAATCCTTACTACCTCCTTACATATGAGATATCGCTACAAACTTTCGTCTTAGCATCACAGAAACATTGACATGTTACTTGGTCTAGGAGGGAAACTGAATGAACCTTGTGTACATGTGTGGAGTTACAGCTGCTGGTGCCCCTTGCCCAGCTGTGCTATATACTTGTATTATTGATCTTCATGCCATTTTGTGCTTCAATATACTCCCTAGAAATAGAAGCCCTGCGACTACTATTATCAACCAATTCAAGGTAGTTTTCATCTAATTTGATCAAAGCCATTAAAAATCAACTGTATGTTCGTAGCCTGGCATGATTTGAATTCTGAACAGCACATAAAAAACTAAAAAAACTGTAATATTGATTTCTTTGCAACCAGTGGCATGGTTATTGGGGTCTAAACACAAATACCTTACGTGCAAGCAGGGCATGGTGGGTCACCTTGCGCGTTGCCCTAGATGCAACTGCTGGCCTCTTCTCCTTGACCGTGACCACACGCTGGCCGACGAACACAGCCGTGGCTGTCCCAGTCCTATCGCACGCAGGGGCAATGCACAGGAAATGCACAAGGTGCAGGCCACGTCCCGCAGCCGGGCGTGGGCAGGGGCCGCCCACAACCGCATAGTGAGGAAGCCCGCGCCGTGACCAAATTTGGGGGAGATGCTTAGTTGCACCTTGGGGAACGAGATCGCCGGTGCCATGGGGCTGACTTGTATGGGGAGGGCGAGCCGTGTGGGATGCGGGGCATGACGGTGTCCAGGGAGAGCGCATGATCGAAGGAGGAGGGGGGGGGGGGCGAACGCGTACGATCGAACGACGAGTGATAATCCAGGGTTCATGTAGCGACGGAGCTAGGATAATCCCAAGGGAGAGCTAATTCCTCTTCTTCTTCCTCCAACCCCTCCTTCCCTTCTTCTTCCTCCTCCATGTCGTAGGGGGGGGGGGCTTAGGGGGGGAGGGGGCTTAAGTGTAGGAGGGCTGGAGCACGGGTTGCCCCCTGTTGGCTTCGTCACTGGGTACAGGCGTGCACAATCGAACGACCGGGGTAGAATTTATCAGGGCGGGGGCATGGGTCTGTGTGAAGACTTCTATCGGAGCGAGGGTATGGGTGTGCCTGTGAACGATTGTTTTTCCTGCTTTTTAGTTGTAGAGATTTTTATTTTATATGTTTCTTGTTCTAATTATGTTTTTTTTAGCACGATCGTCGATTGGGCAGTGGTACATTACCGTCGCAATATTGCTCTTGAGAATGATGTGAGTTTCATGGCTGCTCTTGTTCAAAGGCTTCAAATTGAGCATGATACTGCAATGGATTGAGACAGGCTAAGTACCCAAGCCATACAGGACGTGGTTAATCAGTTGTAGGTAAGGAAAGTCGTTTCAGTTTGATTGTTGTTTGGATGTTATTGATTGGAATAAAATCATGAATTTATGCAAACTATCAAAAATGTAGATATGTAGATGACACACCCTCTAAAGCCTCTTGTTAACATATGTCTTCGCAGGTGGAGCATGGCGAGACCGAAGTCGGTGGTCAGCGAGGTCAGGAGGATGGGAAAGATGTTCTGCAACTAACAGTTGAGGGGAATTACATGAGGCTTGCAACTTTATCAAAATACTTTCTAACTTGATGGCATACCTCTGGAACATATTGGCACATTAAAATGGCATGCTATACTGTTTCTTCTCTTCTACAAAAGCAACAAGCATTAGAAGCAAGAATATTTCGAAAGGATTATTTTCATTTTTGGTGGTGCTTTGATTGCTCGTAGTCGCTTCCATAATTTAGACTTCTCATGTCGATCTGAAGGTTCACGTCTGCCATTTCCCCTGTCTCACTATGATATGT
Organism: Microstegium vimineum; assembly: GCA_022036555.1. NCBI lineage: Eukaryota > Viridiplantae > Streptophyta > Magnoliopsida > Poales > Poaceae > Microstegium > Microstegium vimineum. The sequence goes on along the minus strand of CM039126.1, from coordinate 15,182,038 downwards.
ATGTGTTGGTCGAATCAACCAGCAGGGCTTTGCTTCGGTGGTATGGGGAGTGCTGGTGCGGCAGCCTGACGGCGGTGTGTGCAGATGGAACCGCCCCCTCCCCAAGAACATGTTTCTGTTATAAAGAGTAGTAGAGGACTCATGAAAAACTTATCTGCGACACACATGTTTATCCAAATGCTCCTATTCAATTTCTTTCCTATGGAACAGTGTTTCATGAAAATTCTTGTAAAAATCCTCAATCCAAACAGGCCCAGTTCCTCGCGACCTCTTCTAGCCTTCCTACTTGGGCTGGCTGGGCCGCTGGGAAGGCCTGAAGGCCATGTGCAGTACCTATTTACCGTAAGGAGTGTTATAAAAAAAAAACTTCCGCATTTTTAACAAATCAGAAGTTGCCACGTCACATAAGTACAACAAAGCACAAAATAATAAAAATAAAAAAACAGCACATGTACGTCACATGACATAAGTACCGAAAGATTGTAATGGGAGATCTTCAACTTCTAATAAAGAATGAATTGTTATTTAGGTGAGCATAAATCTTAATAACATCTAATATAAACTATAAAAAAGTGGAAGAAAACAGAAATAAGAATCTTCTGGAAAATATATTTATAAATCCTGAAAAACTAAAACAAGGCTGGACGGTGGATCTGTAGGCACGTGTGAAAAGAAAAGGAAACAAATGAATATTTCTAAAAAAACAAATGAAGAAATATAGATGTTTGGCCCATTCGGCTTGACGAAGGTCCATCAGCCCGATAGATGGAGAGCTTTTTTATTTATATATATGTTCCTCTTCGGCTCTAGGGTTTACACTCCAGCCGCGACGACGATGGCGAACGACAACGGCGCCTGGAGACGCACCGTTATTGCGGAGATCAACCAATTCAGATCTCTCAGGCCTCGCCCAGGGAGGGTCTTCCGCTTCACCCCGATGCCGCCGGACCTCAGGCGGCGGTGACCAAAGAGCTGGGGGTCTGGCCAGTGCCGCAGAAAAATCGCGACAGCTTCATGTCCAAGGTCGCGAAGAAGATGGCTTGGGTCGCGGGCCCCTGGCGCCACGGCCCCGTCCCAGAGCCCGACGCCAGTCGCGCCGCCGCCGCCGCCGAGGCCGAGGCTTTCGCCGCCGCCTCTGCGTACGCCGCCGCCAAGGACCTGACTACCGACGAGGGGCGGGCCGACGTCTTCAAGATGTACGTCAAGGAGCTGTGGACTCGCTCCTACAGCTACGCTGACCGCTACGCCAAGTCCCGACCCCAAGCCGCCGCCGCCGCCGCCGCCTTCTTTAGGGCAAGGACAGATGCTCTGCCGCCGGACCTCAGGGCGGCGGTGACCAAAGGGCTGGGGGTCTGGCCAGTGCCGCAGAAAAATCGCGACAGCTTCGTGTCCAAGGTCGCGAAGAAGATGGCTTGGGTCGCGGGCCCCTGGCACCACGGCCCCGTCCCGGAGCCCGACGCCAGTCGCGGGGCCGCCGCCGTGGAGGCCAAGGCTTTCGCCGCCGCCTCTGCGTACGCCGCCGCCAAGGACCTGACTACCGACGACGGGCGGGCCGACGTCTTCAAGATGTACGTCAAGGAGCTGTGGACTCGCTCCTACAGCTACGCTGACCGCTACGCCAAGTCCCGACCCCAAGCCGCCGCCGCCGCCGCCGCCGCAAGGGCAGCAGGACCCTCTGCTCCGCGGGCTCCAGCCGCTGCTCCCGAGGAGTAGGGCATGCAATAAGGCGTCGCCCACACTTTCATCCAACGCGAATTGCTCTCCTTTGGTACGGTAGGGGATCGTTGGCGTTTATGGTTACTATCTTATCTGATGTCAGTCTATTTGAGATTTCCAGTGAGAAGACCAACTTATGCTTGTTTCTGAATCTGTTCTGTACTCGATCTGCTATATGCAATGCCAAACAGATGTGTGTTGAGCAATGTGTGTTCTTCTTTGCTGATGGCCGCGCTTCATTTATAATATATAGATTCAAGAAGAGTAGAGTTTTTGTATATATGTTATCGCTAGCTAGGTGTCGACCAAGGTAGTATATATGCTACTGCGTTCGCTTGGGAGTAGTCTATTTTCGTTGAAGATGGAAAATGCTTCTTAATTTGCAACTATATGGGTATATATTGGGTTGTAAGATTCAACTCATCATCATGGCCGATTTTGCATTGGCACAAATGCTAGCTAGTGGACAATGGGTAGACGATAGATCCCAAGTTTTGCTAGGCGCTAGGCGGATTCTAGGCGGTGACCCACTGCCTAGCGCCTAGGCGTTCTAGGTGTTTTGGCAATTTAGCCATAATTATATATAATATATAGGTTGCAATAATTCTGAATATACAGATTACAATAAATATATAAAGATGGCTAGTAGACTTACCTGATTCCTTTACAAGTTGACACTTATCTGAATGATTTCAGCAATCTTCCAACCATTAGCAAACCATATCAGCAGCTAGTAATCACAAATGTAAAGCACAAACAAGTGGATAGGACGCCTAGCTCCGCCTACGCGCCGCCCAGAAATGCCTACATCCGCCTAGCGCCGAGGACTACGCCTCACCCCCTAGTCGCGACGGAGGGCTCCGCCTAGCGACTAATCCCGCCTAGGCGTACGCCCAGAAACGCCTAGCGGAACCATGGATAGATCATCTGATATATGCTTTGTGATTGATTGACCGGCTAGTACCATTGAACACATTGTATTTATATACATACTTGTTTTTGGATGTGGCTTTTAAGAGTTGACAAGCTAGAGGGAGCCCTATTTGATCCATACAGAGCAATTCAAGTGTTGTTTCCTAGTTTTAGAACTCGATAACTTCGTGTGTGTTACATGTGCTGCCTTATAGAAAAAGAAAAGATGGAATGGGAATGATGGCTATGCACGAGATTACCTGTTCATGTGTTGGGGTTTACTATGTTCTTTATTATTATACTATTCTCAGGCTTCTTAGCAGCCAGTTCATGATATTAAGCGTAACAATATTTTGCTGTGATATGGGAACTTTAGTTACCAGGTTTGTGCAGATTGTTGTTATTTTATCTGATTGGCGGATTTGAATTTATTATGTTGGTGATTTAAGATCCACATGCTGATTTGTTGTACTAAATCTGTCTTAATAGCGAGGCAAGGCAGATCTGGTATATTTAATTTCCACCCCTGCTGTGCATACATGTTTACATCAGAATATTTGTTCTGGAATTCTGTTTTTCCTTTTGTTGGCTGCGCAGCATTTAATATCCTAGAGTGTTTGTATGTGACCTGCTGCTTAATTAATTAAGTGTATGCTGTTCCCTCATGTTTATCAAGGCTGTGTTAGCTTGGGAATTGGTGCATTTTCTTTGGCGATGAAAGATGCTGGTCTTTTTGCAACTAACTAATGTGTGGGGCGGTTTACAAGCCTGCAATGTGATTTAAGATCCATATATAGGACATCACGTACATTTTTCAGTTAAAAGTAGCAACGAGAGAAGTTTTGACCATGCATATGTTTTCAAAGATTTTATGACATCATAAAATTGTGGATTACATACTCTGTGAAACACGAACCACAAAAAATTCAGGTGCACAGATGTAACCATCTGCTCCAGTAATATATAGACTTGACTCTACTTGCTCCATTATATATACTGTTGCAGATGACCACAGTTTAGACATAATTACATCTTTATATGCATATATATAGGCAGATCTCTGCTACTCCCTCTGTTCCAACATACGCTAAATGCCTAAGCCAGCTCTAGATATGCATATAGGAAGAATAATATTTAGACATATTTAGCATCTTCTATGATGACTATATGTACACTTCCTTTTATCATTGTCTGTGCAAGAATTGACTAAAAAATTATCCTATTCGAAGTGTTCTGTATTTTTTATAATCATTGTGTGTTTGTCTTCTGAATTCTCACACTATACTACATGGGCATTTGAAGCCTCTTCTCAGAGGCAGCCTTTATATAGGTCATCTCGGCCACTATTTTCAAGGACGGTACCGGTAAGAACCCCAGGTGGAGAGTGTTAGGCCAAGGGTGCCTTCGATTTGGCTGTTGGGAGCAGCTTTTGCTTCCCAGAAGTCAAAAGCCAATCAAAGGCCCGTCCTTCTCAAATTCGGCTTTCTCCCAGTGCAAAAATCATTGCCAGTCTAGATCTGTTTTCATCGGCTTCTGCCGGAAGAAGTTGGCTAAAATTACCTGCATTGTCGCACATAAGTGGAAAATACCCCTTCGCTCTTCCCTATCCCAACGAATCTAGTTTCCAATAATGGTAGAATTCTGAAAAAACTAAATAAAAAAAGGAATTCCAAAAAATCTCCCCACGCCGGCCATCGGAGAACGGCTCCTTCACAGCCATTGTGCTTTTCGGATATATATATATATATATATATATATATAAAATATATATATATATATATATATATATATATGTATCTATCAATATAAATGTGTTGGAGTGGAACTTAATTTATTTTTCACTCAATATAATTTAACACATGTGAATTGAGATAAATGTATGAGCGATGAGCAGCCGGCTGATGATACATGCTTTGAAGCCCGAGGCTGAGGCCGGTCGCGCCGCCGCCTCTGCGTATGCTACCGAGGCGGAGCGAGGTCTTCCGGGTGTACGTCAGGGAGTTGTGGCGTAGCGTCTACTGCTATGCCAAGTCCCGACCCCAAGTCGCCGCCGGCACCTCAAGGGCAGGAAGCACTGTTGTCAAAAAAAAAAGAGCAGGAAGCACTGCTCTGCCCGCCTCCATGAAAGGATGATTTGCCTCTTCCACGTTTCAAAATTCTAGGATTTTTACTTTTGTTATATAGATTCAAATTAGTCAGAATTTTCTGGCTACTCTAAATGGTTCCAACTCGTAAGAAGAACATTAAACTATGTTTGGCAGAGGTCTACGTAGCTTCATATCCTAAAATATAGCTCCGCTCCATATTTTTTCAGCCAAAAGATTTTAGATCTAGCAGCTCCACACCAGATCTGCTCAACAAAAATTGTAGATCTGCTCCCGGATCCATGGATTTGGTGGAGCACCTCAGGAGATACTCCACAAAATTAAATTTGATCGGGAGAAATTATCCACCACCGTCACTCGTTACAAAACTTACCCCTTCGTTTTTTTATCTTTTCCCCATCTCTTCTTCTTCCCCGTCTTCACCGCAGCTCCCAGCAAGGGATTTCCAACCACGCCTCCGCTACCCCTCATCAGGTCGGCCGCGTTTGCGCCGCCCAAGCCGGCTGCGCCCACCCCGCTGCCGACGAGCCACTGTCTAGGCCAGTCGCGCCCGTGCCGCCTTGGGCCGGCTGCCCCCCCCCCCCCCCCCCCCCCCCCCCCCCGCCCCCCCGCGGCCTCCGGTCGATTGCGCCTCCGGCGAGCCGCTGCCGAGGCCAGCCGCGCCCGTGCCGCCTGCCCCCACGCCGCGGCCTCCGGCCGACTGCGCCTCCTCCCAGGCGAGCCCATCGCCTCCCGCAGCAACCTGCTCCCAGCACAAGCCACCACCGCCACCGCCGGCGAGGCAACTTGCTTGCGCACGAGGCCAAGCCCAACCGCCGACGAGACACGAGGTCACAGTCATGACCGTGAGGAAGAAGGCTTTTTTATTTTTTTATTCTAACGTGTGGGTCCAAATTGTCAGTGAGACAGTGATTAGTGTGGAGCTATACCAAACACTTTTTGAGACATTAGGCAGATTTTTTTATATATAAAAAAAGGCCGTGTATGAATTTTATGGACTCCATCCATACTGGGCATGCATACACAAAAACTCTGAAAAGACAACAGCAACTGTACTACCTGTAGCACACTGGATTATACAGTTTATTTTTGAACAAACAGCCTTACCTGCATCAAAACCTAGCTTCACTAGCAAAGAAGCAGCGAACCGACAGTCTAGATACATCGCTTCTGCAGCCTGAATAAAAGTACTTGCTTCAAGCTTTCAAGTACACTGGCTTGGGTTGCTAGCTGTGTCACTTCTCACTTGAATCAGCAGTTTTTGCAACAATTGACAAACTCGAACGCAGAAATTATTGCAGTAATGAATTTCCTTCCAGTAGTTCCGAGCAGACACAGAGCCAAAAGGAAAACAGCGAGGATATGTCAATGCCAACTTCGTACATGATCATCCTACAAAGATCATGCAGCAAGTCTGAAGCACACAAATCAAATCAGGATTCAGAAACTGAGACAAGCCCCGAACCAAAAGCACTATATTAGAAACCACGGTTCAAGCAGTCACTCATAACCAAAGGCCAAAGGAGATAACATTTCTAATTAGGACGGGTGTTTGAAGCAATAGTGCAATACCATGTACACAAAAACAATGACAGTATCATGCAACAAGCTGGTCATTTTTTTAATGCAGGTAATAGCTAGTAACATCCAAATCAAACACATGTGAATGACATCGGAGCCCTTTGTCCATGTTTAGGAACTATATGGCTACATGGAATTTCTGTAACCCTTTTCTAGTAGCTCTGCTCAGTGTAGAGTAGTAGAGGGGTCAGCAGAACAAGTCCCTCCACATATAAGCATCGGAGCTTCCGCCTCCTCACAGTCCACCTCCCCTGATATTTGCAGCTTTATCTGTCTCACCTTCATTTGGAAAAACAAAACATACTTCGTTTTTCAAATGATTGTCAGAACCTCAGAATATAAGTCTCATATAATAATCCCTCAAGAGGTAGGTTCCACGCCTTTTTTAGCTTCCATGTAAAAAAAAACTTTGGATAAGAGTATCGTGCTTGTATTGTTTTACCTACATGATTTATAACTCAAGTTATCTAGTGACAATGAAAAATGTGGGTTGTCTACGAAAATACACATAACACATCTATTGACAGTCGAGGAGAAATAATTTGATTTTGCTGGGAGAACATCGAAGTAGTTTTTCTACCTATTTCTACAACCCACATAAAAAGAAGTGCAATCACACTTACCCTGTGAGAATATCCACATTGCGGAACTTTTCCACTCTTCCGTGATACCATGGGCAAGGGTGAATAGATCTTTTCATCTTTCATGTCATACAATTCACAAGTTGTAGCTGTTTTCTTCCAACACCCAGTGAAAGCATCCAGGAAAAAGATACAGTCCCGTGAAAGATCATAGGGAGACACATGGACAGCTCTGGAGCACCCTCGCCCAAGGAATAATGCCTGGTCATTCCCCAAAGTCTTCATCTCAGCCCACAAGTGCTGCTCAAGATTAGCCTCAAACACTACAAACCCACTACCAGCAGCCACAAAAACCATCGAGAAATTTCCAGATTCGTGCTCTATTTTATAGGAAAGTTTTTTGCAGACCATTAGCAGTGTGCCATGGAATTCAAGGAGATAAGGCACCCAGATGAACTCTCCTTGGCGTGGAAATGACATTCCCTGAATGAGGTACTCAATCCGAGACACCCTTGGCTCACTGTCATACTCATCCACAATGTCTATAGCAAAAAGAATCCCAGGAATGGTGGAGCGGTCAAGAGCGTAGATCTTCCCTTGCAAGAAGACCATATCTGAGAACAACCTGCACAAGACTTCCACTCTCACTGACCATGCAGCAGCCCCTGGTCGGCACAGAGCAATTGTACTGAAAGACCCAATAACAACTATGGCAGCAATGAGGGGCGTGGAGCACACAACCAAGGAGGTTACTGATATCTTGTCTTTGTCTTCGTTGTCCAACCAGGTGCCCGGCATCTCAGGAGCCATATAATCTCCGTTGCCTTCCACAGGCTCTTGGTAATAGCTGTGCAAAGAAAGGCTAGGAAGGGGCATAGTGGCCTCGGTGAACTGGTTCATCAGCAAGCAGCTGCCGTCATTGCGCGACAGGAGAAGCCACTCGCCACAAGAGGTGTGGTGGTGCATGCCGTCAGGGAAGCTGGTTGCGCTGCCGTCAGGAAGCACGAGCCACGGCACCGGTGACGGCAGGGGCAGGCGACAGTGTCGCGCAGCGGAGCACCACGTGCGGCAAACGGCATGAAAGAAGGCCCGGTCAGCACGCGTGGGGAGGCGGAGGAACACCAGGTCGAGGAGCTCCGAAGGGAGGTCCGACCATTGCGGTGGTGGAGGCGGTGAGACTAGGACTTGCGGCATCCTGCAAATAGGAGATAGGTGTGATCAGACGGAGCAGAAAACTAGGAGAGAGGATGGTAGGCATAGAAACAAACACCTGGTGGACATGGAATGGCAGTGTGTCAATATTTATCTAAAACTCTTAACAATAATAATGACCCATCACGTTTGATTCTTATACATCAAGCACACCGGGTGCTTCTTCTTCACAGATCTCAATTCCACACCCGCAAGCACGAAACAATCGACAATGGAATCAAGAACATGCGGAAGGGACAAAGGTACGGGAATATCAGGTCCGTTGCGACCTCGCACGTCGACAGGCGAGGAAGCGAAGGCAGAGTGATGAAGGAGAAGAGGGAAGTGAGGGAGAGAAGATACACGGAGAATACCTTGGACGCGTCGTCGGCCGCCGCCCGCCGGTCCCGGTGCCCGGTGGCCGCAGCTGCCGTTTGCTGCTGTCCCGGTACGGGAATCGACGAAGGCGATGGGGGATTCGGTCTGTCGGAGCCTATCGTGCGTTCAGAACTCTGATGAAATGGACCTGCTGGGCTGGGCTGGGCCATAATTGAGCGACGGCAGAACTGACGAGGCCCATACTGGCCTTTATTTTTGTGGATTTTTGCATTTCAGCTTTTTATTTTTTACACAAACAAAAATCATTATCCGCATCAAAATTCAGGAAAAATATACCGCTCTCATCAGATGAAACGGGACGATCATAATATAGCCTGTTATATTTATATATTTAGTAAAACTTAAACTTGAAAAGAGAACCCCGTCGATACAGCTGTAAATCAATGTATCCACTCATCCTACAAAGATCATGCATCCTGCAACCTCCCAGAAACAGAGTGAGACAAACACAGAACCAAACTAATTATATTACAAACCACGGTTTAAACAGTCACAGATGGGTGTTTGAAGCAACATAATGCACATAAAAACAAAACACCAACAAGCACCATATCAGGCAACATGCCAGTCATTATTTTTATTTTAAAGCAGGTGATAGCAAGTGACATTCTGACATCCAAATCAACACACGTGAAAGAAATCGGAAGATTTCTATCACCCTTTTTGAGTAGCTCTGCTCAGTGTAGAGTAGTACACGCATCAGCAGCAGAAGTCCCTCCATATATAAGCGCAGAGCGAGATTCCACTTCATCAGGCTCCACAATTTCCTGAAAATCCTCCCATGCTGTTTGCAGCAGACCTGTCTCACCTGCATTGGAAAAAAACATCACAGAAGCACAAGGTGTGGCTCAAACGACCAATAGGGGTTTTTCATGAATGAAACCTATGTGAATTAAAATGATCTAAGCCACCTCTAACAAAGTTGTTTAACGTTATTTTCTGAGTCATAATTTGTTAGGATTGCATCTGTGATCCATCCTCCTGCAACGTAAAAGAGATGTCCCGAAGAAGAAACACATTTTTCACTAGCATGTCCTGTCACATTTATCTAGAAAACAAAAGAGTCCTTTGTTTTTCACATGATTAGCGAAACCACAGAATACAAGTCTCATAAAAGAATCCCTCGAGAGGTAAGTAGTTGCACCTTTTTTTAGCTTCCACATAACAAAAGCTTTGTATATGAGTATCGCGCATGTGTTTTATAGATCTATGTCCACTCATTGGATTCCAATACAAGGATATGCTTTTACCGTGTTCAAAACTGTATGATGGCATAGTTTTGGCACTCTACATGATTTATAACTCAAATTATCTAGTGAACATTGAAACTTGTGGGTAAGAAAGTACAACTATTATTTTTCCAAAAAAAGTACAGCTATTGAAATAATTTGATTTTCCTTAATTAGAGAACATTGAAGCATTTTTTTATCTATTTCTAAAGCCCAGTGTAAGCACACTTACCCTGAGAGAATATCCATGTTGCAGGGACTCTTTCACTCTTCCATGGTACCATAGGCAAGGGTGAATAGATCTTCTCATCTTTCATGTCATATACTCGACAAGATTTAGTAGTTTTCTCTATAAAAAAGTTGGCAAAATCATCCAGGAAGAAGATACAGTCCCGTGAAAGGTCATTGGGAGACACGTGGACAGCTCTAGAGCTCCCTTGCCCAAGGAACAACGCTTGGTTAGTCCCCAAAGTCCTCACCTCAGCCCAGAAGTGCTGCTCAATGTTGGCCTCGAACACTTCGAACTTGCTGCTACGAACCACATCAGACCAATATTGGCTTTTGATGGAAAATCTTCTGTGGATCATTAACAGTGTGCCATCGGATTCAACGAGGTAGTTGGTGTGGATGGAAGATCCAAGACATGATGGCAAGGAGGCTCCATCAATGACACATTCAATCCGAGACACCCTTGGCTCATCGTTGCCATGCTCATCCACAATGTCAATGGCAATAAGATCGTCTCTATAGCTACTCTTGTGGTTAAGAGCATAGAGCTTCCCTTGAAAGAAGACCATGCGTAAAAGCCACCAACAATCATCTTGAGCGCTCACTGACCATGCAGTAGCACCTTGTCGGCACAATGCAATTGCACCGTGCCGCCCAACCTTTATTGTGGCAGCAACGAGGCGCGTGGAGTGACTAGGGACTGTACAGATATGTTACAAAAGTCCTTGTCTGACCAGCTGTTGCCCTGTGCGTGATAATAGTGGATATAATCTTCGGGGACTTCCACATGCTCTTTGTAGTAGCTGTACGAAGACAGGCTAGGAAGGGGCATGGTGGCCTTGGTGAGGTGGTTCAACAGCAAGCAGCTGCCACCAGTGCGCGACAAGAGAAGCCACTCTCCACAGGAGCTGTGGTAGCGCATGCCATCCGGCAGATGGAAGGTCTCACGGCGAGGGAAGCTGGTGGCGCTGCCGTCAGGAAGCATAAGCCACGGTACTGGCGACGGTGGAGGCAGGTAGCACTGGCGCACCGCGGAGCACCACGCGCGGCAAACGGCAGGAAAGAAGGCTCGGTCGGCACGCGTGAGGAGGCGGAGGAACACCAGGCCGAGGAGCTCCGGCGGGAGGTCCGTCCACGACGGTGAGCCTATGACTCGCGCCATCCTGCGATGCAATCGGGAGAAAGGCATGATCAGACAGAGTAGAAAACCAGAGAGATACAATACCATTTGTTTTAATGTGTCGTGGATAAACAAATATATGGCTAATCATTGTCTGAAATGCTTCAATCTGGCACTGTGAGTGGGTATCAGTTCTGGCTGGGTTCTGGCTTTGCTAAAAGAAAATTAGTCTTGAATACATTTAGGTCTATGGAAACGTCTGCAGAAACAAGACAGGTGACCCGGTATGCAGCAAAGTGTGGCGATCCATGGTGGTACCACTCGCTCATGAGTCATGTGACCTATGACCGCTATACATGCCCTACTCACCATCTGCAGTTTGCTGTTTGCTGCGAAGTCTCTGGCAGAACAACCGGAGACGGTACAGATGAGAAGGCAAACAGGATCTGGAGGAGCAAATGCAAATCAACCAGTGGCCTGCAATCTATGGCTAGTGGACATGAACAAAGCCTATCGCAGCCTCGTATCAAAAAAAGAAAGAAAAAAAAACTATCGGTATCTATCTGTCATAGCAGTAATAGATTCAGTTACTTGTTATCAGTGTTGATCCTTCAAACCCCAAGAAAAAAATAGCGGTGCTATAGTTGCTGGACAGGCTCACCGCTAAACTATTTATGTTTTTTCCGCTATGCCAACTTTGATCATTATTGTGGGATAAAGTGCCGCTATAGCCCGCTAAGTTGCCTTCAAATAGCGGCGCTATTCTAGATTTTGCCAACATGCCAATTAGTGAAAATTTAATTAGTTATTTCGTAGTTATTTGCTACTAATTTGATATTTTGGATACTAGAGTTTCATGAACCATGTTGTAATGTTAAATTGGTAATGTTACCTAGACTTGTGGATTTTTTAAAAATATATTTTTGTTCATCAAATTTTATAGTTACCATACTTTTGCATTAATTTAATAGTGTTTTCATTCATTTTATAAAAATGCTATCTGTCATAGCGCTGTTATAGCTTAATAGTTGCTGAAAAAAAAAGTGTCGTTATTTTCAATAGCCCGCTATTTTAAATTTTGTTCAAACCTGTTGGCAAAGAGATTTTGAATCTGTAAAAACTATGTCCATTTGCTGCTGACGGAGTGATGGTAATCTACTGGAGATAGACATGAAACAAAGAGAAGAGAGGCGCGTCGGCATAGAAACAAACATCCGGTGGGCACGGAACGAAAGCCTGTGATTGTTTCACATCTGAATTCTGAACCTTATAACAGATGGATCACCTTCGGTGCTTAATGGTCTCATGGGTGCATCTTCTTCACAGATCGCAGGCGCACAATCACTGACATGATCGGCAAACGAAAGGAATCGAGGCAGGTGTGAAGGCGTGTGCCGTGCGTGTGCGTGATAGCGCGTGCGAAAAGGCACACGGCCCAACGCGACCGCTAAAATAGCAGAGCGTTGCTAAGGCAGGGAAGGGAGATGGAGGATACGATGCAAATACCTTGGACCCGTCGCCCGTCGGCGGCCGCCGCTCGCCGGTGCTGCCATGTTGCGGATGTGTGAAGTATGAAGTCTGAACTGAAGAGAGGCGGCGGGGGCAACTCTACTACTTTATGAAACAGAAGACATGTTGGGCTGTAAACGAGCTGCAGAAGCACAGGTACTTTTATCCTTATCCAGATGGAGCCCAAAACATGGGCTGGAGGCCCAACAAGTTACCATTCAGCTCGGCCTTTTCCCAGCCTGTGCGATGCAAACGCAATGCAGAAATTCCTTTTGCTTTCGCTTCCGTCTAGCACCTAGCACTAGCAGCGACACTCCTCTTCAGAAGTCAGAACCCAACTGCTGAAATTGTGCAGAGCCCAAGACACGGTTGCATGCCTTGCATTGCCGATAGATGGTCAGATGGACTGAATTTGGCTTCTTCCTCTAGTACATCAGGATGCAGAAACAGAGGGCAATGGCAGTGGGCATAAGCATTGCCTAACAAATCACATGGCTAATCATTGTCGTATCCGGCATCCGAATAGAAATACAACTATAAATAGAAAGAATTATATATTACATCTATAAAAGCATTTTTCATGATCAATCTATTACACATCAACCTTATGTTACCTCACTGGTCTATATACTCTTTATTTGGTGTTGATGGTCTGGCTAATGAGAGTCTGAGATCGAGAGTAATAAGAGGTATACATAATATATACATATACGTATGGCTTCATTTCACATACCTACCTTAACCAATATTGCAAGGCAGATGAGAAGAGTCAGAGGGCGATCGATCGAGGCAGCTCATTAAAGATCTTCAGTTCGATAGCCAAGCAGCTTTTGGTGCTTTGGTCGTCGGGTAATAATCGATCTGAGCAGCGCAGCCTTTGGATCGATGGTTTCATGATGATGATGCATCGATGGAGGCTTCCCAGACCTGACGGCGCCACAGAGAAATGTCAAAAGGCAGTAAATCTTTATGAAAAACACTAATATTTATAATACCGAATAAATAACGTTAGATTAACCGTGGAATATATTTTATAGTTAACCTGTTTGAAGGTATAATATTTACTACTGTATTCTTAGAATTTTAGTTAGATTCATTTTTTAAAAAAAATGGTTCAAATTTAAATTACGTTTTTTTAAAAGGAATGGGACTACTCCCCTACCGTGTCTCACGTGTCACCCTGCTCCCCTTTTGTCTTTGCTCACGTACGTACCACAATCCCAGTCAAAACATAGGAGCGTACAACAATGGCTAGCACCCTAGCACTGGCGGTCTGGGTCTGGCGCACACCATCACATCGAGCCATTACACTGTTACAGTGTGCTCTCGCAGTCACCAGGCCCACTGTTCCTCTTCCTGGTTCCTGCCGCTCGGGGCTCGGGCTCGGGCTCGGGGTCCTCGACCTCGAGCGAAGCGTTGGCAGCACTCACCGGGACTCGGCGCACACGCAACCACAGATGGAGTACAAAAGCCCACTGCTCTGCCACTACTGCCACTGCCACTGCCGTGGCCCTGCGTTTCTCCATTGCATGCAATCGCGAGGACGGACGGACTGATTGACGCCTGATCTCTGATGGACTGAATGATGGATTGGATATGCGGATTGATGGATGAGCCCAGCCTGACACCAAAATTGACGCGTCCTGATCCGTATCTTTCCATCGATCTCTCCTCTCTGTACTAGGCGCCAGGCTCTGATGATCATCCTATCTTCCGTTTGCAGTTTGCACCGCTTCCCCATCCCCTGCTTCCTTCCTTCCTCTTTAACCCCGGCAGCAGACGCGCATGCACGACGTCGGTCTCGTCTCCGGTAGCCAAGCTTTTTAGCTCACATCCGTCCGTTCACAGTACACCCGTCCTCCTCGTCGTCGCCTTGCCACCTTTTGCCGGCGAGCGAGCCCGATGCATCATCAGCCATCTCCTCATGCCTTCAGGTAAGCGGTAAAGCCAGCCGCAGGGCACAAGCAGGCAACACGTGGTGCCACGCGCGCAGTGCCTCCCTCCTTGCTTCTGCTTGTGTCGCTTGCGGCGCCAGCCAGCGCTTGTTGTCTCCCTCCCTCTCTTTCTCCCTTTGGAGTTTGGACCGGCGCGTCCGTCCGGCTCGGCTCGCTAACATTTGCATGCGCAGCTGCTGGGTGGAGCATCAGGGCGCGGGCGGGTACCGCCACGTCGTCGGGGACGGCGCCAGCGCCACCGTCCTCCTCCCCGAGCTCCTCCAACGCAGTAACGCCCTGCTCCTGCCTTGTTCGTTCTGTTTGTTTCCTCCCTTTTCCTTGGATGCGCGGGTCATGCTCAATGTGATCAATGTGATGTGAAGGCCCCAACCCCAGCCCCAAGTCTTCCAGCAGCCTCAGCGCCGCCACCTTCGTGCCGCCGCTCGCCGCCGCGGTGAGTTCACTGAGCTACCTTTTATTTGTTGCCCAAGGCGATTCCTTGGCTTCTCTTGAGAGCGGTGAATGAACGATGGAGGCTCCCACCCATTGTCTCTGCACTGCAGCAGCATGGAGGAGTAGCGGTCCCGTTTGGCATGGCGCCGCCGCCGCCGCCGCCGCCGGGTGTGGCGACGCCGGATGACGCCCGGTTCTGCATGCCTTGGGCGGCCGCGGCGCACTTCGAGAACTGGGGCGACTCCGGCATCGTCGTCAGCAGCCCGCTTGCCGAGACGGCCTCCACCGACGTCGACGACGTCAGCGGCGGCATCCACCACGACGCGCAGATGGTCTGTGTGCTCTGCTCGTCTCTACTCACCTTCGATCTTGGTTTGGTTTCCACAGTAGGAGTATTCAGTAGTATATATATATATAGTGTGACTGCCATGAACTCCGCCGCCGCCGTCATTGTAGGGTGGAACCATCACGCAGAGCTTCGACGGACACGAGGACTCGTTGCCGGTGTGCAAGGCAGAATCGAGGGATCACAAGGTGCGCCATGCCCACATTGTGGGGGAAAAACAAACTACTGTAGAAGCAGCAAATATAATAGGAGTAGCAAATGTGACGGATTGTGGTTTGTGCTGTGTGTCATGGCAGGCGCAGAGGAGGCTTGCCCAAAACCGCGAGGCGGCTCGGAAAAGCCGGATGAGGAAGAAGGTGTGATCGTGATCCCTTACAGAAGCTTCTGCACATTTTGATTTTCTTAGTTACCTATGCATGTCATTCCACATCCTGTGTTTTTGCTAAAAACTAATAGGGGTAACCCCTGACCAACACATGTCTGCAATATTTTGTTATGTATAGGCATACATTGTGGAGCTGGAGAACAGCCGGTCCAAGTTGACTCAGCTTGAGCAGGAGCTTCAAAGGGCAAGGCAGCAGGTGAACTCTCCTTATCTGTTTTTTTTTCTAAAAAAAGAAAAATGTGTACTCTGTCGCTGATCGGCTGATGATTGTATATGGGCTTTGGTATAACTATGATACAGGGAATGTTCATTGCAAGTGGGCGCTCCGGCGATCATGGAGGCTCCACTGGAGGCAAATTCTGTTTTTACATTGCTCAGCCCTTTGTTTTCATACAATCTCTACAGGGTTCTGATCCACTGGAGGCATAAACTGTAGTACCTAACTGTGGCAGGCGCTTTGGCGTTCGATCTGGAGTACGCGCGGTGGGTGGACGAGCACCAGCACCACATGAACGACCTCCGGGTGGCCCTAAGCGCGCAGATGAGCGACGACGACCTGGGAGTGCTGGTGGACGGCGTGATGCTGCACTACGACGAGATGTTCCGGCTGAAGAGCGTGGCCACGAGGACGGACGTGTTCCACGTGCTGTCGGGCATGTGGATGAGCCCCGCGGAGCGCTTCTTCATGTGGCTGGGAGGGTTCCGGTCATCGGAGCTGCTCAAGGTGGTGGCGCGGCAGGTGGAGCCGCAGCTGACGGAGCAGCAGCTGGTGGGCATCTGCAGCCTGCAGCAGTCGCTGCAGCAGGCCGAGGACGCGCTGTCGCAGGGGATGGAGGCCCTGCAGCAGGGCCTCGGGGACACGCTCGCCGCCGCCGCTGCTGCCGCGCCCGGGTCCGCCGCCGCTGACAGCGTCACTAACTACATGGGCCAGATGGCCGTCGCCATGAGCAAGCTCGCCACCGTCGAGAACTTCCTCCGCCAGGCTGACCTGCTGCGGCAGCAGACGCTCAAGCAGGTGCACCGGATCCTCACCACGCGCCAGGCCGCGCGCGCGCTGCTCGTCGTCACCGACTACTTCTCGCGGCTCCGGGCGCTCAGCTCCCTGTGGCTCACGCGCCCCACGGATTGATTCGCCATTTCAACCGTAGGTTACTAGGTTGTAATTTGCATCCGTCGTGAGATGTAATGTAACCATGCGGATTCGTCTGAAATCAATCAGAAGCGGCGAATGTTGCGGAGGTTAAGCTAGTACGTAGTACTTTGGTGGCGGTGTTTTTGCTAGTAGTAGTAGCTGTTGGAGACTTGGGAGTAGAGCAGCGCATCTTGTTACGTTCTGGTTTCTGAACTTGAAGGAAGACTAGTGCAAACCTTTCTTCCATTTCGTTTCTGAGCTCCTGTTGCGTAGGCAGGCGCGATTTGGCGATGCTTTGCCCACTTCTCGTTCGCTGCCGCGGCTGCTTGCAAGAGCCTGCGGTCTGCAGATGCCCTCGTCATGGCCGCCGGGTCCCGCCGGCCGTTCGCGCGCGGTTGTAGAGCAGGGATAGGAACAGCAATGTACTGCAAGGAAGACCGCGTGGAGGGGGCCGGAGGCAGGCGGCGTGCGTACCGGCGCTGGATGTGCGCAGAGCCGCAGAGGCCACGCCCGGCTGCGTGCCGGCCGGCCGCGGACTGACGGAATCTGGCTCGTGACGACGCGGGAACATCCGCGGCAAAGGCAATCATGGGCCCAGCCTGAGCGTGCCGTGCCGCGGGCCGGGGACTGATCGTGTCCATCGCTGGTGCACTGCAGCTGCCACTGGATACCGTGGGTGACACCTAACTGCTATGGGCATGCACTCGTGGGCCGTGGTACCAAATTAGTGGCCCACGAAGAGAATAATAGAGTTGAATATACATTGTTAAGTTGTACTCCCTCCGTCCTCTCAGAATACATGACATTTTAGGTTTGGGCGTGACTACCCAGGAGCCTGATAAAAAACGAGCATGCCCCTACTCCACTCCTTCCTCCATTCCCACTCTTTCTCTGTCTTGCGCTCCTCTCCTCTTCGATGTCCTCCGGTGCATCCTCCCTGCCGACTTGCCCCTCCGTGCCTCCTCTGCTCCAGCGTGTGGGCCGCACCTGCGCCCTCGGCCTTCGCGACCCGCAACCAGTCGCTCGCTCGCCCGCCCGCCGCTGGTTCCTCCCAGCCGGATCCAGCAACACCAGATGCGGAAGAAGGGCGCCGCCAGATGCACCTCAATGCCGGCGAGGGCTCGGGGCTGACATGGAGGAGAGGGGCGGCCGCGGCCTCTCGTACCGACGCAGAAGAGGAGGTGGGTGTTGCCGCGGCCTCCACGTCGGCGCTCAAGAACAGGAAGGAAGGCGCGACCTCCACGTCGTTGAAGAAGAGGAAGGAGGTCGTGACCTCCGCGCCGGTGGAGGAGAAGAGGGGCATGCTCGGTCGCAGCCTCCATGATGGTGCAGCTGTGCAGCATGTCAGCATATCTCGATGGGGCGCTCCACCTCCGTGCCATGGTGGTGTGTGGAATCTCGCCGGGGCGCTCCACCTCAGTTCTACGCTGACGTCGGTCAGATCCAACTCGATGCACGCGAGGAGAAGCCGCTCTGCTCTCCATCTCTATGTCGATCTTCATGCTGAGAGAGAGACGAGGAACTGGGGATGGGGACTGAAATTGAATACTAGTAGTACTAGGCTCAAGAGGATATGAACGGAGGAACTAGTAGTATGCTGCAGTCTCAAGAGGATAGGGACGGAGGAACAGTATGGTGCAGTGGATAGGGACGACACAGACGTAGGCCTACAACTTTTGCAGGTGCTAAAACGACCTGCTTTGTGAGACAAAATTTGAAGGCTCAAACGACCTGTATTCGGGACGGAGGGAGTACATGATGTTTGTTCCCCAAAAAAAAGAGTTGTACATGATGCCAAACGCACATAAGAATGCTAAACACACATAAGAATGCTAAATTTTTTATTTTTAATAATAACGGTAATGGGTAGTTCTTAGTGTGAGTAATGACTGAGTCTACAAAATCAAATATATGATGTTTTGGTGTTTTTTTAGATCGATTAGTGGGGTTGAATGATTGCGAAGCTAAAAGATAATTTAATTTTTTTCCCATGAACATAAGACCAAATTAAGCCTCACGCGTTTTCCATTCTGGATAGAATTTTGTGTCTTCACAAAAATCCGTAGCTCTAATTGACCTCAAACTTAGATGAAATTCATGAACTAATACAAATGAAATCACGTCAATCGGAAGGTTTCGATTCGAACTCGAGCATGAAGTCACGCACTGATCCTGTTGAACACCTAGCCAACATGTCTAGCTCCATGTACAAACCCGCCAGCTCACCAGCCACCCATGCATGCATTACACACGACACAAAAGAATCACGCGATCTGCACGACATAATCCTAGCCGCACTGGTTAAGATAGACATCACACCATAGTCCTTACATAGAAAAGTGCAGCTAGCACTGAACATGGTGACACTAAGGATATTCATATGATACACGAGCGGTATAGCGAGTAAGAATATCCATGGTTGGTTCCGTTGGTCCTGATAAGTTAAAAAGTCCTTATTTGGATATAATCGAATTTGTCTTAATCTATATGTTTTGAGGTGGATTGAAATAAAAATTAAACTAAATTTCACTTTAATCCACCCAAACATGTTTTGAGGTGGATTGAAATAAAAATTAAACTAAATTTCACTTTAATCCACCCAAACACACGTAGATTGAGATGAATTCGACAACATTCAAACAAACTATAACTTTTGCTTACATGTGGATCGAAACACAAATGGTGGAGGAGCTATGCCATGGCCAGGAGACATGAAGTGCCCCCCTTAGCATGGGTTTGTGCCCAATTTTCAGAATTTTTTGGGTGCATCCACACTATTAAAATCTCACAAGACCAGTGGAATCTTTTAGTTTAAAGGCTTAAGAATATATGTCTAAGTATTTTATATCAAACCAAATACAAGCTAAAGCCCGTTTGGATCCCTACAAACTATTAACTAGGTGCTAAGAATTAGTTGAAAATCAATTTGAAATAAGCTCAACTAAGGGCATGTACAAGACATAGACAACAACTAAGGGCACGAGAGTATGCAAGTTTTTAAAACCCGTGTACAAATAACTACAGTGGGCTCTCTATTTAACCGTTTTCAAGTTATTTAATACTTGCATGTATTAATGATTAAAATGAGTATTATCTATGTATATAAGTGTGTTGCTAGTTTATACACAATAGATCAAGCATAATTAAGTTAAATATGGTTACAATAACAACTCGAAAAAGCTCGTATTCCATTACATAAAGTCGAACTAGAAGTAGATGAGTATCGAATGAATGGATAGTCTAAAATATAACAAGAAAAAGAAAATTTGATTAATGCTACTTCTATTAGTTTGGAACAATTAGAAAAAGTTTTTTAGACTAGTAATTTCGGCAATACACATCCAACACTAATATATTTCCCGTAGTGTCGTACCGATACGAGCAGGCAAATCAACTTATAAAAAATATAATGGTTCCACAAAATAAAATATACAAAGAATCAAGGTGTAATATATGTTGTATCACTTCCAAATTATAGTTCTAGTAGAAAGGAACCTAATAAAATTCGAAATCATATTTTTTGAATTCCATTTTGATTTTGTACAAATTTTATTAGTTTTAATTAATTTATGCATTCTTTGGAAGAAGGTAGGAAGCTAGCAAAACACTTTCAGAACTCACGTACTCTCTCAGAGTGGCTGAGTCGCAATGGCCCACTTTATTTTCTCTTCAATACCCACACAAGTTTCGCCCGTTCATATGTCACACCTAATTTTAAGGATAAAATTGAATATGAATAACTCATGTGCGCCCAGAGATTAATCACACACATAAGTCGACAAATCTTTGAATAGTACCATCACTGAGTGTTTATTACATAACGAATAATATTCTTAAACAAAACAGCGGAAAATAAACATAACTTTCGCGACGAAGCTCCACTTCATAGGGAACGCCGACTGGTTGATCACTAGCCTAGTACTCCTCACGGTAGTCTTCATAGCCATCTGAAGGGGTTGAGAAAGCAAGAGTGAGCACTTAAAGTACTCAGCAAGAGTAACATAGGGTTATGAAGCTCAAAAGGCTGACACTGTCTGTACTGCGGTTGTTTTTAACTTGGTCAAGTTTTACCAACACTTAACTTTAGTTATGCATAACCCAATTGATAACCACATGATAAGATTAATCAACAACATTAATAATTAAACAACATGATCATCTACACTGTGAGTTTTCCAGGCCGCTTGTGACCGTGAGCATGGCTATCATGATAGATTTACACTCTGCAGAGGTTATACACTTTACCCACAAGCCGTGTAGCCCATATGCCCGAGTTAATTACTCCCATAACACTTCCAAGGTGAGTGGGCAGGGAACACTATGAAGTCTTTCAAAAGTCTTCCCAACATGTTGCCAGACCTTACGGACCCAATGACAAGGGGTATATAAAGCCCCTACTCGATGGTACCTTTCGAAGCGGTAACCACCCTAGGACATGCCCTACAACCAGCTCGGCAATGGTGTCTTTCACGAACTGCCAACATGCTAGTACGAATCTTTATACTTGACTAAAGCCAGAGCCATTATAGCACTCGTGGTTTCATTATTATCCCAGCTTTTGCCCTACAGTGGGGTTCTATTCCATGTTGCTATAAAAGCCAATTTTATCTTATTGTTGCATATATTATTAGTCAAGATTCATCTCAGATCCATTATTGTAAAGCATAGCAGAGCTACCCATATGCATAAAACCCATGGTGACAAGGTACAAGGATAACAAAGCTATGGTATAGATCTAATAGGAATCAAATTAGACACATGCAATATGACTAGATGAATTAGGGTGAATAGGTAACAAGGATGATCCCATGTTAAACTTGCCTTGATCCCAAAGCTCTTGGTGATCCTGATCTGATGCAAAGAACTCTTGCTCACCGAAGATCTCACCGGCTGTACTCGATCAACATCACCACGCAATCATCCGAACAATCATACACGAGGCAAATAAGATATGATCATAACATTACACCATAAATAATAAAGAGGCTTTGAAAAGGTTATAAAACAGATCTATACTTTACTACGATCACAAAGACACGAGAATCACGCTAATCGGATCTAAAACGAAGAAGTTATAGATTAAACAAGATTTTGAAAAGGGCCAGATTAAAGCATTACCAAATTAATTTTCTTTGATTTTCAAAAGTAATTAACATAGATGAAATCTATACTACTGGATAGAGCATAAAATTACGGATCTAACGCAACTTGAACGAATCGATTTGGATTTAAAACGAGCAAATTATAAGCATTTGAAAATCAGTGGCAAAACTGAAAATAGGAATTTTCTTTTATTTTCGAATTAAATCAGATTTAAAAGAGAATACGTTTTCCGAGGGGGAAAGCGTAGAGACGAAATCCGCCTTCTGGACTGCGGGTTAAGGGGCCAAGAAACTCAGGGTCTCTTTAGCAAAATTGCCACCCGAAGGGGTATCGGTGGCCCTGGTCCACTGGATCTGAAACCAACGGCTCATATTAGAAGGGGGAGGAAAGAGGGCGGCGCGGCAGCCGGAGTTGGGCGGCGCACGGCGGCGCCATGGCCGACCCGAGGCGAAACTCGCCGGCGAAACCCGATCGGGAGCTCTGGTGCCCCGTTTTCAAAACCGAGAGCACCGGAGGAACGAGGAGAGGGAGGGGAACACATCTACGCGACTTGCAAGGCTCGGGATGGCCCGAGGGTGGCCGGCGGCGTAGAGCAGCGGCGGCGATGCTCTGCAACGGCGGCGCGAGGCGGTTAGGGACTCGGGTGCCCTAATCCGACCGGGAAAAAGCTCGGGGAGCAAGAGAAGAGCACGACGAACCCACCCGGGGCCACTGCGGGGCTCGATCGGGGCGGAGGACGACCGTCGACGGAAGGCCGCGGCGGCGGAGCTCCTGTGCACGTCGGCACGGTTGAGCAGAGCACGAACAAGAGAGAAAAGAGAAGCGGGAGGCGTTCGACACTTACGCGAAGACGATGCGCGGCTTGGCGAAGCGCTTGGAGCGGCCGACGGTGCGGAACGGCGTTCGGCGGCGACGGCGCAATGCTGCTGCTGCTGCTGCTTAGACGATGCGAGGATGGGGAGAGGCGGCGCGGGTGCCGGGCTATTTATGGCGGGGTCCGGGACAGAGTCCCACGCGGAGGGGAGCGCGGAAACCGCGGGGTGGCGGTTACGGACGCGGCGTCGGCGCGACGTCGCGGCGGTGTCCGATCCGGACACGGGAGGAAGAAGGGGAGGGGCTGGCAGCCGGGCCTAGGCTGTCAGTGAAAGGGAAGAGGGGAGAGGAGAGCCCGCTCGCGGCTGGGCCGAGGGACGCTGGGCCGCAGAGATGGAGGTGGCCCGCTCGGGAGAAGGAGAGAAGGGGGAAACAGGTCGGGCCGGCTACTCGGGCCAGAAAGAGAGATCAGTGAGCTTTTCATTTTCTTTTTTTCTTTTTATTTTTTTTTGAATTTTGCAAATTGATTTCCAAAAATGAATTTGAAATATATTTTCTAGGTTTTTGCAAATTCAAACAACACAAGAAAATGCATAGGCATGAAATGCATCACACAAGTTAACCCTAGCATGATATTAGTTTTAGTTTTTATTTATTTAATTCTATACTTCACAAAAAGACTTAAATTAAATCAAAATTAACTCAAATTCAAATCTAATTTACTATTCAAATTTTAGGGTGTTACACCATACTTGAGTCCTCGGAGCATGTGCCAACGGCTCAAAAAGTCTTACCTACCACCCAACTATCAATTAGTTATTATTAAGTTTTCAATATAGTACATTGAGTAGTTAGGACATTCACAATGTAGACTTTATCATAGAGTCTAAACCTATTTATTACCTCGAATATTGTGGACTTGGAGTCTAAATAAGACTTGAAGTCTTAGTTTTTTATCATATCTCTTCAATAAATATACTGTCACATCAGCAAAATGTCATAAATAAGTGGTAATAAATAGTTTTGGACTATATGATAGAGTCAGTGCCCTTGGCTAGCAATTACGTAGTTATTAACAAATTTCTCATAGCTAATAGTTAGCTAGCAATTACGTGGTTACATTAATAAATTTCTGCTACCTATTACAGCTAATGGTTAATCGGTGGATCCAGGCTTAGCTGAATGGACGAATTGCAATCAACTCGATACAAAGATTTCTTTTAGCAAGATTCGAAGATTTTTTTGGTTCCACACTTCCACTAACGAGTGCTACTTCATCTGTTTTAAATTATAATTTATTTGACTTTTTTTATTTCAAATTTGACTACTCATTTTATTTTAAAAAATTATATAAACATAGTTAAATTTAAATTATTTTTAGATCATTTATTAAATAAGCCAGTCATATTAAAAAAGTGATATTTAAAAAAAATTAAATAAGACGAAAGAAGTATAATTTGAAAGGGAGGGAGTACTACTCACTAGGGGCTGGCGGGAGTAAATACCAATAGCCCCATTGGCCATTGCCAACAAAAAGAACACGTTGCGAAATCTTGCAGCGGCCAGCTCAAAACCCACTAGTGGCTGGCCGGCAGCGGCGCACGCACGTCCGGGTCAGGCGGAATCCACCTCATCACGTGGACTTGGCAGAATCTCCGTGCGCGCGAGGTCCAAGATTCTGACCACCCCGCTCCCAAACACACACTGTATGTACCCACCTTAACCCAATGGCGAAGGCCCCCACATACATCGGTGCCCCACACGTCAGTGGCTGTCAACAGCTGCAAGGCTCGACCCACCGTACGAGCCAAAAGCACCAGCCGCCTCGTGGTGGGGGGCGGCCACCTAGAGCCGCCAACTAAGACACAGATCCGACGGCTGAGATGCCGTGATTACCCTTCCCTGCCTAAACCTCCCATTTCGCCGTCCGTGACGCGAGAGACCTCTTCCCATCCCGAGGCGGCGCTTTTGGGTCGGAAGCGACACGGGCGCCCGGGCTGGTGGTGGTGCTAGCAGGCAGCCGCAGGCGACGCTAGGCGAGAGCCCCAGCCGGAGCAAGCCACCATGTGCGGCATCCTCGCCGTCCTCGGCGTCGCCGACGTCTCCCTCGCCAAGCGCTCCCGCATCATTGAGCTCTCGCGCAGGTATGGCGCCGCCCGCCTCCACCGTCTCGCCGTCCCATCTCCATCTGCTCCCTTTTTGTTTCCTAATAACTGATAACGCGCCCCCGCCCCCGCACCCGCACCTGGCGGATTATCGCGGTCGTTTGAGGAGAGGGCGGAGGAAAATTGTTGGCGGGTTGGGATATTACATCACCTTTGGGCAAATGGGTTCTCTGGTTTATCTGACCCTTCGTAGTCCACTTGTCTATTCACTTTATTATATTATAATAACATCTGAAAAGAACCAGCGATATGTGGTCAACTTTTGCAAAACTCCGAGAATCTGGGAATGATCTGTTGTGAATGTACTGTAGTATGTCATATTTTTCGAGGGCCCCCTCTGTAGCTCGACAGGGCGTGTCTATGTCGTGGGAGAAATTGGGATGACCATATTTTCAAAATGCAAACTGGTATATGCTTATATAGATGGCATTTTGTGAGGTTACAGTCCTTCAAGTGTTCACTTCGATATAAATACCTGTTTATTCAAGAATAGTAATGGGTGTGTACATGCACGTTTCATCTGCAGAAAATGCATGTTGATAGCTTTGAATGTAAATTATTTGAATTTGAGTAAAATGTAGCATGTACAGATATATTCGATGTACAGCAACAGGCTTCTGGGGTTTATCTGCTAGTGCTTGTGGTGGTACGCGTGGAGGTTTTGGTTCACGATTCCTCTTGTGGAGATTATGATTTCAAACACAAAACATGCTCCTTCCAATTGTCAAATATAAATTATTGTAAAAACTTGCGTACATAAATTACTAATTTAGATGATATAACTGGGTTACCCGAAAATTTCTTTGCTATACGACTCATTTAGCAAGTCAGAAGAGGGGTAAAAGAGAAAAAAAATGCCTAGAAGTTCCACAGTGGCCTATGATTAGAGAAAAACTGAGAAGCAGCAGTTTATAGAGGCAATTACTGTGCATATTTGGTCCAGCTTCTGTAAGCGCACAATTGTAGAGTTACCCCATTTTTTTTAATTTGACCTAATCTTCTACCAGAGTAAATAGCTGTTGATTATAGACTACAAATTAGTGTCATCTTACTGAACTCTGAAATGAGAACCAGATGTCTCTTTACTTCAGTGAGTATAACTTCTTTTGTGCCTTTTTTGTGGCAGGATGTTCTTAGGAACTACAAGGTACTTGTTATAAAATTGTTATACACATGCACCCCACTGAAATGAAGTTCATAATTTTGTAGGTTACGGCACCGAGGGCCTGATTGGAGCGGTTTGCACTGTCATCAGGATTGCTACCTTGCACACCAGCGGTTGGCTATTATTGATCCTACATCTGGAGACCAGCCGTTGTACAACGAGGACAAATCAGTTGTTGTAACGGTCTGTATCTGGATTAGAAATACAATTTCACTGTATCCACTCATTTTTTATGCTAACTGCAGAGTTCACAACAAATTTGTTTAATTGTTCTGCCTTTGGTAACTGCCATTTGTTTCCAAAAGTCTGTCATGCCCATAAATAGTGATCAAAGGAATTGATCGAAGGATCCCAATACTGTGAAAGGGAAACTTCCCAGATCTAGGGAGGCTTAGCAAATGTCCTCATTGAGCTGAGTGCGACTTAATGTGGCATGATATTAACCCACCAGAAGTCTTGCTTTAATTAAATCAACTAGAAGAAATATACTTCTATTTGCGTATAGTTACTTCACCATTTTATCTTCTGGTTGTTATTTCCAGGTGAATGGAGAGATCTATAACCATGAAGAATTAAAAGCTAAGTTGAAAACTCATGAATTCCAAACTGGCAGTGACTGTGAAGTTATAGCCCATCTTGTAAGCTGCATATCTATACCCTCTTAACAGTGCATAGCTTTTGCGAATAATTTCATTATATCCATCGAAACATCATCCTCTGCTATAAAGTTATTTAGTCTTAGTATTGTGACCTTTTAATATTTCCTTTACACAGTATGAAGAATATGGGGAAGAATTTGTGGATATGTTGGATGGAATGTTCTCCTTTGTTCTTCTTGATACACGTGATAAAAGCTTCATCGCAGCTCGTGATGCTATTGGCATCTGCCCTTTATACATGGGATGGGGTCTGGATGGTATGTAAAACAAATCAGCTGATTGTTTTGTCCTGAAGAAAACCAGGCATGGATTATTATTTTTTTGATTCATTTCACAAATAAAACTTCTAGGATCAGTTTCATAAAACTATCACTAGAGGCATCCATTTCAAATCTCATAACAATTTGCTTGGGCCTACGATTTTGTGGCTGGTGGGTGGGTCCAATGAAGGTTTGTGAAACTGAGGGCACAAGTAGTTGTTGTACCATGAAACTGATCTTAAAAGTTGTAGTTCTTTGATAATTTGATGCAATTAGTTGTAATTTTGTGAAATGAATTCTATGCTTTTCCTTTTCAAACATAATGTTCTGGAATTTGTCAATGGCTTGCTTTGGTAACTACTGTTGCAGTGGTCAATCATGCTTGAAGTTATGGTCCACATTCCTAGCCCGAAATGGCCAGTTACTGCCAAGAACCTCCTGGCATGTTCTCTTGTTCCTGTTAGAGAGAAACCACACAGAACACTTAAATTAAGTTTAAATGCTGATCAATTAGTAAAATGAAATATAGAAACACTATTAGCAAGCCCTTAGGCAGCGATGCCTATGTGCACATTGTTGTTCATGCTGTTATGAGCCTACTTTCTTCATGCAAGGAAGATGACAGACTGGCTCTTTTGGAAGTTCTGGTTTTGATTACCAGTCTGGCAGCAGGATTCTCCTGAATCTGATATAGAACCATGTTAAAGTTCATTCTGTCATCCAAAAGTAAATGCCGGAAATGACTATGTATTATGTTATTTAGGAGGCTATGTACTTATTTGAATAAGTGTTCATTCCTCTGATATTTGATATATCTGGAACTTTCCTTTTCTTCATCTTGGAAAATATGCAGTGTGATGTTGACACCAACTCAATAC
This sequence comes from Microstegium vimineum, assembly GCA_022036555.1. Lineage (NCBI taxonomy): Eukaryota > Viridiplantae > Streptophyta > Magnoliopsida > Poales > Poaceae > Microstegium > Microstegium vimineum. The sequence goes on along the minus strand of CM039126.1, from coordinate 15,154,174 downwards.
ATAACTATTTGTCTTTTCTGGATTCAGATTAGCTGCTACTTGAGATTAATTCATAGTGTGCTATGTTATCAGGATCAGTCTGGTTTGCTTCAGAGATGAAGGCTTTGAGCGATGATTGTGAACGCTTCATAACCTTCCCCCCTGGGCATCTCTACTCCAGCAAAACAGGTTGGCTTATCTAGCAGACTATCTCATCCTGCCCATAAACCAGAATAGAGTTTTCAGATCCTGAAGCAAAAGTGCAATCTAAGCCTTTTGTATCCTTCCTATAGGTGGTCTAAGGAGATGGTACAACCCACCATGGTTTTCAGAGGCGATCCCTTCAACCCCTTACAATGCTCTCTTCCTCCGGGAGATGTTTGAGAAGGCATGTGTCTTTCCTGATACCATGTACTCTTTCATACCCGTTGATACATAAAATATAGTTGATATCTATCTGTGCACTCGTCTTTTTCTCTGTTTCTTTGTTTTTTTTACAACTTTTGACACATATAGTAATACTCAACATCAACATCAACAAAGCCTGTAGTCCCAAGCAAGTTGGGGTAGGCTAGAGTTGAAACCCAACAAGATACCCAAGTCATGGTTCCGGCATTTCAATAGCTGCTTTCCAGGCAATCCTATCCAAACATAGATCTCTAGATATATCCCAAGCTTTTAAATCCCTATTCACCGCCTCCGCCCATGTCAACTTCGGCCTTCCTCTGCCTCTCCTTATATTATTAGCTTGGCTTGGGACTCCACACCCACAGCACACTGGTGCATCTGGCGGTCTCCTCTGGACATGGCCAAACCATCTCAACCGATGTTGGACAAGCTTTTCTTCAATTGGTGCCACGCCTAGGCGATCACGTATATCATCATTCCGCACTCGGTCTATTCTTGTGTGACCACAGATCCAACGCAACATGCGCATTTCTGCAACACTCATTTGTTGAACATGTCGAGCCTTTGTGGGCCAACATTCGGCTCCATACAACATTGCAGGTCTAATTGATGTCCTATAGAACTTGCCTTTTAGCTTTTGGGGTACCCTCTTGTCACATAGAATGCCAGAAGCTTGACGCCACTTGATCCACCCTGCTTTGATTCTATGGCTAACGTCTGCATCAATATCTCCATCCCTTTGTAGCATCGATCCCAGATATCGGAAGGTGTTCTTTTTAGGCACGACTTGACCTTCCAAACTCACATCTCCCTCATCCTGAGCCGTTGTGCCAAAGTCACATTTCATATACTCTGTTTTAGTCCGACTTAGTCTAAAACCTTTAGACTCAAGGGTCTGCCGCCACAGCTCAAGTTTCCTATTTACTCCCGCCAAGCTTTCATCAACTAACACTACATCATCGGCGAAGAGCATGCACCAAGGGATGTCCCCTTGAATGTCCCTTGTAATCTCGTCCATTACCAAGGCAAAGAGATACGGGCTCAAGGCTGACCCTTGATGAAGCCCAATTCTAATCGGGAAGTAATCAGTATTACCATCATTGGTTCGAACGCTAGTCACAACATTGTTGTACATGTCCTTGATGAGGGTCACGTACTTTGTTGGGACTTTATGTCTATCCAAAGCCCACCACATAACATTTCTTGGTATCTTGTCATAAGCTTTCTCCAAGTCAATGAAAACCATATGTTGGTCCTTCTTCTACTCTCTAAATCGCTTCATAACTTGTCTTAACAAGAAGATTGCTTCTGTGGTTGACCTTCCAGGCATGAAGCCAAATTGGTTGGTAGATACTCGTGTCCTTCTTCGCAGGCGGTGCTCGATGACTCTCCCATAGCTTCATAGTGTGGCTCATCAACTTAATCCCACGATAGTTATTACAACTCTGGATGTCACCCTTGTTCTTGTAGATTGGTACCAAAGTGCTTCTTCTCCACTCCTCAGACATCTTGTTCGATCGGAAGATATTATTGAACATCTTGGTTAGCCATACTATAGCCATATCCCCAAGGCATCTCCACACCTTGATTGGGATACCATCCGGGCCCATCACTTTGCTCCCTTTCATCCTTTTCAACGCTTCTCTAACCTCCGATTCTTGAATCCTCCGCTCAAAGCGCCTGTTGTTGTCATCAAACGAGTCGTCCAACTGAACAGGGGAGTTCTCGTTCTCCCCATTGAACAATTTGTCAAAATACTCTTGCCATCTTTGTCTGATCTCATCCTCTTTCACCAAGAGTTGCTCCCTCTCATCCTTAATGCACTTGACTTGAGTAAAGTCCCTCGTCTTCCTATCACGAGTCCTAGCCATCCTATAGATGTCCTTTTCTCCTTCCTTCGTATCAAGACGCTTGTACAAATCTTCATAAGCACGTCCCTTTGCCTCCGCCACTGCCCGTTTTGCAGCCTTCTTTGCCACCTTATACTTCTCTATGTTATCTGCACTCCGGTCCTGGAACAAGCTCTTATAGCCTTCCTTCTTCTCCTTAATTGCCTTTTGAACATCCTCATTCCACCACCAAGTGTCTTTCATAGCGCATCCACTTCCTTTGGTCACACCTAGCACCTCTGCAGCAACCTTTCGAACGTATGTCGCCATCTTCTCCCACATATTGTTGGCGTCACCTTCGTCCTTCCACGGGCCCTCTTCCATAACTCTTGCCTTGAAGACCTTTGATGTCTCCCCTTCTAAATTCCACCACTTTGTCCTTGCAATCTTGGCTTGTTTAGCCCTACAAGTTTGCATCAGAAAGCGGAAGTCAGCCATCACTAGCTTGTGCTGAGACACCACACATTCCCCAGGTATCACCTTACAATCCACGCAAGCACGTTTATCTCCCCTTCTTGCAAGGACAAAGTCAATCTGACTGCAGGACAAGCCACTACTAAAGGTCACTAAGTGGGACTCTCGCTTTTGGAAGAAAGTGTTTGCTACCATCATATCAAAAGCTGTAGCAAAGTCTAGGATATCCTCTCCCTCCTGGTTCCTTCTTCTGAAACCAAAACCTCCATGTGCTGCCTTGTAACCTGTACTAGATGCTCCTACATGGCCATTAAGGTCCCCTCCAATGAAGAGCTTCTCGCTACTTGGTACAACCCTGACTATGCCATCCAAATCCTCCCAAAATTGCCTCTTAGCAACACTCATCAAGGCCTACTTGGGGAGTATACGCACTAATAACGTTTAAGACTAAAATCACTAATGACAAGTTTAACTAAGATAATCCTATCTCCTTGCCTTTTCACCTCCACAACACCACCTTGGAGGCTCTTATCGATCAAAACTCCGACTCCATTTCTACTCGAAGTTGTCCCTGTGTACCATAGCTTGAAGCCTGTATTGTCCACCTCCTTCGCCTTTTGACCCTTCCATTTGGTCTCTTGAACGCACAAGATATTTACACGCCTCCTAACCATAGTGTCAACTAGCTCTCTTAACCTACCCGTGAGGGACCCAACATTCCAGCTACCTAAACGGATCTTGGTTGGTTCGACTAGCTTCCTTACCCTTCGCACCTGCCGAGGGAGGTGTGAAGACCCTTGCTCATTTTGCACCCCATCCGGGCGCCGATGTGGTGCGCCACTAAGGATGCGACGACCCGATCCTTGCTCACTTGACACCGTGCCCAGATCAAGACACGACGCGCCACGGGGGTGACGACCCGGCCCTTGCTCATTTAACACCATACCCGGGTTCCGGCATGGCGCGTCGCTAAGAGGGTTACGCCCCAACGGGAATCTTTTGGGTCTCATTTCCATGAAAGTGGCTAAGTTTTAATGTTGGCTCGCCAAGCCTATCACACCCTCCTCCTTTACCAGGGCTTGGGACCTGCTATGCTGGAACACCAAAGGCACTCCAACCTAGGCGCCCGACAACAAATATTGCATACATAAATATATCAAATGCAGTATTACTACTACTACTACTACTGCATTTGATATATTTATGTATGCAATATTTGTTGTCGGGACAACTATTTGAATTTTGTTTCGTCACTTCATGCTTATATTCTATGTTAATGCCTCTGATAAGGTAATGCCTAATTGCTTATCAATGTATTAGTTGATTTAATTGTGCAATGGGAACTACAGTTGCTGTGTTGTGCTGTATTCACAATGATGATTCGATGTGTTCATTTCTGCAGTAACAGTACGATTTTATATAGCTGACATGTTCGATGTCTGTTGTTTTTATCTAAATTATTTTAATTACTGATATTATCTTTCACTTCTGCAGGCTGTTATTAAGAGGCTGATGACTGATGTGCCATTTGGTGTGCTTTTATCTGGTGGACTTGACTCGTCTTTGGTTGCATCTGTTGCTTCACGGCACTTAAGCGAAACAAAGGTTGCCAGGCAGTGGGGAAACAAATTGCATACATTCTGTATAGGCTTGAAGGTAAGTTTCTTGTTTACCCTCATCACAGAGCATCATGTTCACTTCAGCCATCATTAATGGGCTTAAGGCCCAACTAGGACAACCGTGCCTGGCACCCTGTTGGCTGCCCATGACAATGTGATGAAGTTCTTTTGTTTTTGTCCTTTGTAGGGTTCTCCTGATCTTAAAGCTGCTAAGGAAGTTGCTGATTACCTCGGCACTGTACATCATGAGTTCAACTTCACAGTGCAGGTTCTCAATTTGATTTTCTGGACACTACAGGAAAAAAATCTTTTAAATTGTATATTTATTGTTTTAAAAAATACCAGGAGGGGATTGATGCCTTGGAGGAAGTCATCTACCATGTTGAGACATATGATGTTACAACAATCAGAGCGAGTACCCCAATGTTTTTGATGTCACGCAAAATCAAATCTTTGGGGGTGAAGATGGTTATATCTGGAGAAGGTTCAGATGAAATTTTTGGTGGTTACCTTTATTTTCACAAGGCACCAAACAAGAAAGAATTTCATGAGGAAACATGTCGGAAGGTAAAGATATTTTTTACTGGTGATGTTATTTCCGAAGTTTTTGGCCAATCATTTAAAGCAGAGTAGCACAGGAATCTTGTCTCTTTCGGTTGATCTGCTTAGTCATTCAATCTTGCTCACAAGATGTCTTTTGAATGCTCTTTAGATAAAAGCACTACATCTGTATGATTGCTTGAGAGCTAACAAATCAACTTCTGCCTGGGGTGTTGAGGCTCGTGTTCCATTTCTTGACAAAAGTTTCATCAATGTAGCAATGGACATTGATCCTGAATGGAAGATGGTATGTTTCCATGTGTTACAATAATATCAAGACATCTAATTCCACTGTAATTCGTTTCTTTGATTCTAATCAGCATGATTCCTTTCTTGTGACTTCTGCCTTGTAAATTTTAGATAAATCGTGACCTCGGTCGAATTGAGAAATGGGTTATCCGTAATGCATTTGATGATGAGGACCGGCCCTATTTACCTAAGGTTGGAGTAGTTGCTCGTATTGTTTTTGCGATGTTACTTGAATACTTTCTAAATCCCATATTCTGTAACTTATACATGTTCTATTTTCTGCAAATAGCACATTCTTTACAGGCAAAAGGAACAGTTCAGTGATGGTGTCGGGTATAGTTGGATCGATGGATTGAAGGACCATGCCGATCAACATGTATGCCATATTTTCTTTGTTGAACCTCTCAGGAAGTTGGCCCCTGTTGAACGTGCAGTTGATGTGTTTATTATTGCATTTCAGGTCACGGATTCCATGATGATGAATGCTAGCTTTGTTTACCCAGAGAACACGCCCACAACAAAAGAAGGGTACTACTACAGAATGATATTTGAGAAATTCTTCCCCAAGGTTTGTAAGCTACATTGCTCTTGTAAAGCTATTTTGGTCTGTGTAAAAAAAGCCCCTTTTGGTCTAGAATAATCCGTGCCTTGCAAAAAATAAAAAACACCTTTATTTTGGTCTGGAATAATCGTCACCATGAAACAATGCATGTGTTCACCTACATAATTCTTTTGATTATTACAGCCCGCAGCAAGGTCGACTGTTCCTGGAGGTCCTAGTGTGGCATGCAGCACCGCCAAAGCTGTTGAATGGGACGCATCCTGGTCCAAGAACCTTGATCCATCTGGGCGTGCTGCTTTGGGTGTTCACGATGCTGCGTATGAAGATACTCCAGGGGAAGCTCCTGCCTCTGCTGATCCGGTCTCAGACAAGGGCCTTCGTCCAGCTATTGGCTTGACACCAGTTGCTTCAGCCACAGCTGTCTAACCTTCCGTTTATCACAGCAATTCTCGACCAGCAAAGGTTGTCCATTGCTTGTTTCAGTTTCCTTTAGATCATGTTGTTTGTTCTATCAGCAAGCAATGGAGACATGCTTGTGCTTCATGCTTGGCAGCATCATGTTTGGGTTTTCACTGAGCAATAATGTTTGTTTTTTATGGACCGAAAAGACTCCACAGCTTTCTAAATATTCGTTATTGTGAACAATTTCCTTTGGTTGTTTATGTGATTTACAGATTGCAGTGGTTAGTCTATCTTCCCGATTTGCATTCCAACACTTCGGATTGTTTGTGACTTGTGCGCAGATTTATCTTTTATTTCCTTCAATAAAGGTTTTCATTTCCTAATCTGGAGCGGTAATAGAAAACTACCCAAGAACAGAACCAGGTAGAATATGTACTTTTTCGTATCGTAGATAGACGTATCAATACTATGGATGAATAATCTTTTTTTTTTAAAAAAAACTATGGATGAATTCCCATCACCTTGCAGGAATGAATGCAAACACAATCTAGAAAAAAGATACTTACCGAAAATCTTTTTTGCTTATTTTGTCCACTCTTCGCTACCCCTACCAGTTTGTCGAACAAAGGCAACACTCGAGCAAACGACGCATCGTGCTCTAATTTCTGTACTTGATTGAGTTTGTCTCATGGATTTCTTTATTGTTTTGCAATTTTTGCACACAGAGATGTAGGTACTTGTTTTCAGCGTGGTTTGCATGCCCGAGCGTTTGGTTACCCAAACGGATCGATTTGGTTCTATGGGTTTTTTTACACAAATTTAGTTCTTTAGAAATAGGAATCAATTGGTTCCTCATAAAACTTGAAACCGAGGAAATTCAGTTTTAGCTCCGATTGAACTGAACTAACTGAAGATTTACACAAATAAACAAAAACCAAATTTTGTTTGGTTAGCTTGATTCCTTAAAACCGACAACTGAACAACTAACTAAAGTATTTTTGGTTTCGATGCTTTCGGTTCTCAGTTATTTTTTACTACATCATTAATGGTCTGGAATGACCACTTGGACTATCTTGAAGATTTTTTTTGACGATATTTTACTCAAGTTCCCTGAAGAAGGCGAAGGGATTGGGTGATGTAAATTCTGTAGCGCATCGTGGTCGACTGGTCATCATCGTGAATCAAAAGATGCACGGGCCAGATCTGACAACCCTAGAAGGCCAAAGCAAGCACGTCAATTTCCATCCCCTTCGCACGCCCAACCGCCATGTCTCGACGCGGGGTAATGTCATCCACCGCCCCGCGCGCGCGGCTCTCGCCGCCGGCGCCCGCATCCCACGCGCCGCGGAAACGTGGCCGCTCTCCATCTTCTCCTGGAAGCACGGCGTCGTGGCGCGCGTCCGCCGAGAACACCGTGCCCCTCGACCGCCGCCGCTGGCACAACCCGGAGCGTGCCCCTGGTCGCGTCTGGCAGCGGTTCCGCCCGCACCAGCCTCCCTTGCCTTCGTCCAGGCTTTGGGTTTCCTCGGAGGACGCCTCGACCTCTTCCTCCGGAGGTATTCTTGTGGCTTAGTTATCTTCAATCGCTTTAAATTTAGCAGAAATTAGTTCCCAGTCGCCTTTGCTCATCATATGTTTTTCTATATATATATATGCCTGAGTATGCTTGCGGTGTTGCTTTCTTACTATTTTTTAATAAAGATTTTCTTACTATATGTTACGTATGTGCAAGTAAGAAAGTTAGTTTTTGTCAGTGCTTTTTTATAGAACATCCCCATCGCCTCTTTTGAATATTGTGATTATTGTGGGTGCTATGCCATGAATTTGTATTGTCTATTTCATTTGGAATGTTCTTGTGAGCTGGACGCAATACCTCTATGGTTGATTCAGTGCTTGTGCTTTGTTTTTCTAGATGCCTGCACTATCATGTCATACAACATCTTGGCTGATTACAATGCCCAGAATCATCCTGACCTTTATTTGGATGTCCCCTGGGATGCATTGAGGTGGGATTCAAGGAGGCGACTTATTATCCGTGAAATTAGGCACTGGGATTCTGACTTAGTTTGTCTTCAAGTAAGAATCCAGTCTCAAGGATAGTGATGACATTCTCGCGCTGTACTCTGTAACACTTCGTTATTGGGATGCTAGGAGGTGGACAGGTTTCAGGACATTGCTGCAGGAATGAAGAGCAGAGGGTACGAAGGTATATTTCAGGTACATAACTTCCTTCACAAAGACATTTCCTTTCAGATATTTTTGTGCTTCAGTTCTTAAGTGACAGTTTGTGATCATCAGAGGCGAACTGGAGATACTAGAGATGGATGCGCCATGTTTTGGAAGTCAAAACGGTATGGATTGATGCATTGCCCTTTATTATATTCATTGACCTGAATAAAATGTTATTTTCATTTCATCTTTGTTTTCAAATGTAGGTTACATCTGCTTGAGGAAGATAGTATTGACTTTAGTGAATTCAATCTGCGAAATAATGTTGCTCAAATATGTGTTTTTGAGGTACCTGAAGTAGCACAGTTAACAATTCCATATGAATGTACATTTTAAACAAAATCATAGAAAAAAACGTGTGTATCGTAAATTACAAAAACTGTACACTAATTACCGCAAGCTGTAAAATCTGGTAGTATTTTGTAGCTTTCTTCATCCATTTACAGCTAAGTAACCATTGTTTCATTGCGGGTATATTGAAAACGTCATTTCTGAATGCTTCTTACCTAATTATTTTTCAGCTTAGCGGAACACACAAATTTGTGCTTGGGAATATTCATGTTTTGTTTAATCCAAAGCGGGGTGATATAAAACTAGGCCAGGTATTAATTTCAGCCTCGTTTATTGCTGTGTGTATTCTTTGTACATATATCTATTCTTATGGACATGCCCATTTGCTGATGGCCTCTTGCGAATACAATTTATATTTTTGACAATTAGCTACTTTCTGTTTCACCACCCTAGAACTTTATCCAATTTATTGCTTTGCATTTTGATTCTCCCTGCAGATTCGCTTGCTACTTGAGAAGGCAAATGCTCTTGCTGAAAAATGGGATAAAATTCCTATCATGCTTGCTGGTGATTTCAACAGCACACCTGATGTATATACCTTTATTGCTTCTTGACACACATGAATTTTTAATTATAGAACACAATTATGTGTAGCAAGTTTCTTGTTATACAACTGCAATACAAACACAGCAATATTCAGAAGTGATATACTATAAAATAGTTATGTGTCCATGGTAGTACGGTGCCACTAGGCCATCTTAAGTTTGTTATGATATCTATTTTGAAGAATGTGTGAGCCTTTTTGATATGTTACTGACAATTTTTTGTTTGTTTTGTTATTTCGTTTTCTTATTTTATGAGAGCAGAGCGCTATCTACAAGTTCTTATCGACAATGAAGGTAGAGTGATGCCTTAGAACTTCTTGAGGAAATTATAGCTATCCCTAGTTATTACAAAATTTAACCGACAGTGCACATTGCATTTGTTTTTTGTGTAACCAGCTGAACATTTCTTTGCATGATAGAAGGCAGTTATCTGGACTTGATAGCTCTGAATTTGACCTGTATGAGCTTTGTAGGTCAGCAGTCTTTCCTGTCAGATCACTATTAACCCAGTACATGTCTTCTTTTCCTCTACTGAAGACTTATCCCGATATTTCTCATAGTTTGCTCAAGTATCAATGGACTGATGAAGAAGTGAGAAATGCAACAGGGTGCTCAAATGTCGTGGTGGCTCAACATCCATTGAAGCTCAGTAGTTCATATGCCATGTTAAAGGTACTAGTTTGTAACTTCAATTGGGAGCATGTCGACTTTTGACATTTAGATTAGGGCGTCAAATGAAACTGTTGCCCATTATTCCAGGGGAATTCAAACAATAGGGGTCTTCATGGTGAACCCTTGGCGACTTCCTACCACAAGAAGTTTCTTGGAACTGTTGATTATCTGTGGTATGCCTTCTAAATGTTTGCCTGTTTCTTGTTGTATGTATACACAATGTGACTGAGATTCTTTGTCGAAGGCACACTCGTGGAATTGAATGCTCCAGAGTTTTGGACACGTTACCTATAGGTGTTTTGAGGAGAACGAGGGGTCTTCCAACCAGGGTAATACCCCATCTGTTTTGCTCCGTAGTAATAATTTAAATAAATCCTTTTGTGGAACAACATGTTAATCTTAATCTTTTGTGATACTGGAATGTGTTTTTTTTTTATGAAATATATCTGTAACTGCTAATTTGTGCCATAAATCTTTTTCAGGAAATTGGCAGTGATCATTTGCCCATTGTTGCTGAATTCGCTTTCCTGGAATCAGTTGATGATGATTCTGGTAACAAAGATGAATCTGAGCAAGATGGCGAGTCTGAGAAAGAAGTGAGCAAAGCGCAGCACTTATTTTTCTCTCAGATAGTTCGGTTGAAGTGACCGATTGATTCATATTTCGGTTGGTCAAAAAGGTTTGAGTTAAGTAATTCAAGAACAGGGAGTATGGTGTACCAGTGACTACATTGCATCTTTCATCATGGCCTATAAACAGAAGATCTCCGGCTTCAGTGCACAATGAATTTCTCGATACCTTTGTCCGTGTACGGTACAGGATCCTGCTGTGCACAGGATCAAGTACCACATTGCCCTGTTTGTTTCCTAATGCCTAAAGTTTAGCTCTATCACATCGGATATTTGGACACTAATTTGGAGAATTAAAAATAGACTAATTACAAAACCCATTACACAAATTAAGACTAATTTACGAGATGAATAATTTGATAATGTGATGTTACAATAAACATTTGCTAATGATGGATTAATTAGGCTTAATAGTTTTGTCTTGCTAATTAGTTTACTTATGTATAATTAGTTTTATATTTACCTCATGTATAGTCCTCTTACTTACCATCTAAACTTTCGATATGACACGCGTTGAATTTTAGCGTCCGGATCTAAACACCCCCCTGAGCAGAGTCAAGTACGGGCAGCTGTGTGAAATGCAAGATTGCAATTTGCAACCCTCTGTCTCAAAATAGATAACGTTTAAGGGATGCAATGAAGTAGTCCCTTTGTTTCAAAATAGATGACATTGATAGATTTGTAGATATCAAATTTTCTCAACTTTGACTAGGATTGTAAAAAATACATATAATATTTATATCTCTAAATAAATTTATTAAAAAAGTATACTCACTGATATGATATTAATTATGTGTTATAATTATTAATATATATAATTAGTTAAAAAAAATAAAATTGACTTGTCGGAAAGCGAGAATGACTTCTATTTTAAAATAGAGAGAGTAGTAAGAAGAAACGGCAATTTAGTGGACGTATTTGTTCCTATCATATGGTTATAATCATATATTTTTTTAAATAACTGGCCGAACGGCCCTGTCCCATTTTCCATAAAAATATAGTATAAAACACTATGGCACACCCATAAAGGGTTACAACCTAAGATAATGTTTATTGTTCTGTTTTGTTAATTCCATCACTATGCTCCTAGGTGCTAGTAATTGTGATATGTTTGCTAGAACCAAGAGGTCTTTCTGTAGAAACCTTCTGTCATGGAGATTGGGTCCATGGAATAACTAGATCTAGGCTATGTTTTTTATGGCCACGATCCGTGTCTTCTCCAGCGAGATTTTTTCCTCCGTCGCAGGCTTGGTTGTTTAGAAGAGATAGAAAGAGATTAGATCGATAATACTTTTCTTAATCCTTATGGGTGTTGATTACGATATATATAGCTTGTCACAAGGCAACCGACTAGAACTAAGGATGTGTTTGGTTGGAGTAATGGGACAGGATGGAGCCGCTCCGTCCCAGTTTCGGTGGTGTTTGGTTCATGGACATGGGAACAGAGCCATCCCTAGATCGAATATTCTTCGTAGATGCGGAACCAACTGACTCTAAAAAATCTACCGGACACAGCCATCCTAGACTGAGCGCGCTCCATCACGTGCACGGCACGGGCTCTGTTGGCCTTGTGGTCACCGCTTCCCATCCCTTTCTCACCCCTGTTCCGGTCCCTTTCTCTATCTCGTCCCCAACACCTCAGTCCGCGACGCAGGCAAGAGGCGGCGGCGCTCCATCGTCGACGGGCCTCCAGCCAAGCAATGAACGCCCCCTCCTTCCTCTATCCTTCAGGTAAGAAGCCCAAGTACATTCGTCATTTTTTTCTCCAGGATGGCACCCTCCCTCACCCCCTTCTCATCTGATGAATAAATCAGATCGAAAGTCTCCTCTGCATTCTGCTTCTCTGGTGGCTGCTGTGGTGCCTACAGATCTGACGAATTTGCAGCCTTCTCCACCCTAGGTATGATTTTTGACTCGTATATAAATATAGGGTTAGGGTCACAGTGATTGATGAATAGATTTATTGTGTTCAACTTGTATTTTTTCCCTTAGAATTAAGACATGTACATGTCTTGTCGATTTTTTGTTTGCTTTGTTTCCTAATATCGTGTACAGTTACTGTCATCTATATTTATTATAAGTCATTGAGATGAATGACTTTTAACTTTAGTAATTTTTTTATCTAGATGGAGAAGAGGACAAAGATTTTAATTTATATAGCTGTAGCACAGATGCTGCTTTCAATGATGGCTGCCATTATTCAATCTAGAAAAAGAAAAAGACGTGAACCTAGAGAAACAATTACCTACGGTCCAATAGATGAGAGAGATAGAATGAGAATTGAGTATCTAGATAACAAAATATGGAAAAATGATGTAACTTGTGTGAACATGCTTAGGCTAAATAAAACATCATTCTTTCGATTTTGTAATCTTTTTAGGGATCGTGGTCTGTTGCAAGACACTATACATATGTGTGTCGAACAACAGGTTGCTATGTTCTTAAATACACAGGGCATAACCTTAGAAAAGATTAGTTGCCACAAATTATGATAGATCCGGTGAGACTGTTAGCCGATATTTCAACAAAGTACTTCATGCTATTGGAGAGCTGCGGAATGATCTTATTAGGCCACCATCATCATCAACCCCTACTAAAATTCAAGGAAACCCAAGGTGGGATCCATACTTTAAGGTGTGATGTTTGGCTCTATATCTTTTTGATTTTCTTAGATTTGAAGGCTTATGGTCGCTCATCTCCTATGACTTGTATTCATCATAAAATAGGATTGCATTGGGGCTATTGATGACACACATGTACGGGCCTCTGTTTCTATCGACATGGAGCCTTCCTTTCGTGGTAGGAAGACTCATGCTACCCAAAATGTAATGTCTGCCGTTGATTTCGATCTTCGGTTTACATATATCTTGGCTGGTTGGGAAGGGACAGCTCATGATGCGTTAGTTTTGCGGGATGCCTTAGAACGTGAGAATGGTCTTCGTGTCCCACAAGGTAAACGATAGCCTAGTCCATCATTTTTTTATCCATGGCATATATTTTTATTGACGATGTTATAAACATGTTCCTCGTATGCTAGGAAAATTCTACCTAGTTGATGCCGGCTACGGAGCCAAGCCAGGATTTTTGCCTCCTTTTCGTGGCGTGAGGTACCACTTGAATGAGTGTGGCAATAATCCTGTACAAAATGAAAAGGAGTTGTTCAACCTTAGGCACTCATCTCTTCGTGTTACAGTAGAGCGTGCATTTGGATCACTCAAGAGGAGGTTCAAAATTTTAGATGATGCCACTCCATTCTTTCCCTTCCGAACTCAAGTAGATATAGTGGTTGCTTGTTGCATAATTCACAATTGGGTTATACAAGATGGAGGTGATGAGTTTATCATACCAGAGAATAATTGGTTGCCTACTCATACTCACGCTTCAACATCAAGTGGACAAGCAAGGGAGCATACATTTATGGTTAATTTCAGGCAGGAAATTGCCAATCGTATGTGGGAAGACCGACAAAACCACTATGCCATTAATTTGTAATAAACTATTTTCATTACAGACATGTTGCTACATTTATGGACCTATGTATTTTGTTTGGGGACATGTTGCTTCTTATATGGACCTATATGTACTGATAAATTTATATGAAGCTATGTATTGCTGGAAAATATTTGTTAATTCTTGAAATCTACATATTACTTGCTGAGATGTACATGAAACTTGATCCAATATTTTTATTTTATTATATGTGCTAGGCAATGGATGCTGAGGCAAGTGGGGGAAAGTTGTGGGTGCTGGACAGTGTCAATGAACACCAACTCAGTCCACTTTTATGCTCACTTTCCTTGCCAACATTGTAGCAAATGACACTAGAACATCTACTGGTTTCAAGAAAGTTCATCTAAACTCTTGTGCTAAGGCTTTCAATGAGCATCTCAAGCTGAGTAGGACTGGGGAGCAGATTGGTAACCATCTGAAGACATGGAAAAGGAAGTACAATAAAATCAACCAACTTAGAAAGCTGAGTGCTGCACTTTGGGATGAAGACAATTTCATCATTTCACTTGATCATGAGCACTACACTGACTACATCAAGGTAAAACTACAGCTCATTGGTAGGATCATAAATCTCATGAGCACCATATATTTTGTTCTTTTTCTAAGAATTGTTGCACTCATTGGTAGGATCACAAAGCTGATGATGAATATTTGAATAAGCCTCTCCAATACTATGGTGATCTCGCTACAATATTTGGTAACAGTGTGGCTACAGGTCAGTATGCAAAGGGCTCAAATGAGCCTTTAGCTACTGCAGGGGATGACAATGAAGAAAATCTTGGGGAAGACAATGGTGCTACGGCCACTACTGATGAGCATGCAGCAACATCTTCAGCCACCAGACCACACAAGAGAGCCAAAATTGTTGAGAGTGATATTGATCAGGGATTGATTGGAGCATTTGATCGTGCCTCAGACAGGATGTCCAGTGCTATAAAGGAGTCTGCCACTGCAGACAAAGACATGCCAGAGGGGCTGTTTGAAACTGTGGACAATCTTCCAGGTTTTGAGCATACACACAAGTCATTATACTTTCTTCACTTGGTTAACAATCCACATATTGCAAGAGCTTTCGCTGCATTGCCATTTGATCACAAGATAACATGGGTTGCCAAGTTTGTTACAGACACCTTTCCATGATGCTCAACACATGATGCATGTCATACAACTTTTGCTTCTAGGGGCTGACATATGACTTTTGTATGTAACCACAAAACAATGAACTGTGGGTTATCATGTGTAAGGATGAGGCCTCATAATTACTTTTGTAAGGAAGTTTGAGGTCTCCTAATTCTATATGCAAGGATTAGGCCAGTTAAATTATGTATTTATGGATCGGACCTTCTAATTATATATGTGTGATGTAAGAACGATAATTTGTGGAAACATGTGTGCAAAGGTTAATTTTGATGCTTCATAGCACAGTGGTGGTAAGCTTACCAAAAGACAGAGCGAGTGACCACAAGCAGGTTTCTATTCCAATTCTATCAACCAAACATGGAATAGAATCATTCCATTCTACACAGGTTCCCCAACCAAACAAAAAATAGAATGACTCTATCCTTGCAACCAAACAGGTATTGAAACCATTCCATTCCTAAAACAGGAATGGATTCATCCCATCCTATCCTACTCTTGAACCAAACACATCCTAAGGCAACCGACTAGAGCTAATATAATTATTACTAAATAAATAACCTGATCGATGGCTTTCCATCCTAGCAACTCGGCGGTGCAGCCTGGCTGCCTGACGCGCTCTGGACGCGGTCTGCTGCACGTCGGATTTCTAGGGCACGACGCCGTCTCGTGTACGTGCGCCCATACGCGCTAGGCGCGACTCCTCCGCGCTCGTGCTCGCGCTCGCCCAGCGTGTTTGAGTCCGCGCGCCGCGCGACTCCATGGCGCTTGCGCTCACCTTCCGCGCGCTGGCCTAACGCGTCTGAAAGTGCAATTAAGCACTAAGTGAGTTTTGGTGACATGACAACATATTTAGAATACTAATAAGACTTTATAAGTATGACATACAGGTTAAACATAAGGAGGTTGATGAACAGGTTGGTGGACTCCTCCAATTACAAAAGTGCATGACAACAAGCACAAAGGACTTTAATTTATTTTATATTTCGAAATTGAGTTAGGTATGCCGTACTATCAAGAGGGATTCAACACGCATGCCAACAAGTGAACCAAATGCAACATCTATCCAAACATATCACACCTCCACATACATAGTAGACAAATCAGTAAGCTATTCCAAGATCCAATCTTTGCTGTTTCTGCCAGGCCGACAGTGCCGGGCAGTCCGGCACTGCCACGCCTATGGCCAGCACTGCCGCGACTTGTTCTGCCCGTTGGACAATGAAGGGGGTATTTCTTACTTCCTCACTTCTCCCTAACAGCTATCTCTGCTCATTCACTCATTCACACTTCGAGAAACAAAAAGAGGAGCTCTCTTCTTACTCTCCCTTCTCCCTTGGTGCTGAACCACTCTCCTCCATTGATTTGCAATCAACCTTTGAGAGATTGAGCTTCCAAGCTTGAGAAGAAGCTTCTCCCTCGGATTTTCAACTCCTACAAGCATTTGGTTTGTGTGGTGGTTGACGGTTTGAGTTCTTTACTCTTGAAGCTTTGCTCCTAGCTAGCTAGGCGTCGCCCTTGAGCTTGCCTTTTTCGTGTGGCAGCCTAGGGAGGTTTATAACACCCCATTTGCTAATACATTTCTCCTCATCTCAAGAGTTCATTCTCTTGACTTGAGACCGAGGAAAGAGCAAGCCTTTGTGGCGAGCTTGAGCCTTGTGTGGCGCACCTCAACAACGTGGATGTAGGCAAGCCTTGGTGGCGAGCTGAACTACGGGTCAAATCTTGTGTCCCCTTGTGTTTGTCTCTCTACTTTGATATATATATTGTTTGCAAGGTGATTTCTAGGGTTTGGATCCGATCTACGTGGTGGGTGTGTTTCTACCACTTTCAAGTGGTGCTAGAGGTTACTTACACCTCTAGGAAGGTTTTGATTCAAGCACTTTGTCCATTATAGTTATATATTTTGAATTGTGCTCAGGCCTGTCCAAGTGACCAGCACTGCCGCCCCAGAGAGCAGCAGTGCCAGGCACCCGTGGCAGTGCCGGACCCAAGGCCGGCAATGTCGGACCTGACTGACAGAAAAGTTGAGATTTGTTTTAAACAGGCTTATTCACCCCCCTCTAGGCTATTCAGGTCCTTACAAGTGGTATCAAAGCTAGGTTACCTTAGTAAACACTTCACCGTGTGAGGTAATGGCCGAAGAGGGTAGTGTCAAGATGGTTGACCCTAAGAAGATGGACTTGCACTCCACGGACAACAGTGATGAGAGTGTGGACACGGACAAGTATTTGACCACCACTAGCATATCCGAAGGAGAGAAAGCAAGAAGAAAACAAGAAAGAAGATTGAGAAGAGAAGGAAAGAAAAAGCAAAAAGAAGAAGATGCAATCAATGAAGCCAAGAGCTTGAGGCTTGCCGAGAAGCTTCATAGAAGAGAAGTAAAGAAACTCAAGAAGGAGCTCAAGGCAAAGGAGGAGGAGCTAAAGAAGAGCAAAGAGCAAGCCTCTCAAGTGGAGGTTGAATCAAGTAGCTCCGACTATGATGATGATGCATCATACGAAGCCTCCAAGATTGTGAAGAAGGATGAAGGCAGCAAGAAATACTCCACCGTATCCTTTAACTATTCATCCATTTCTAACCATGAGCATAAAC
This sequence comes from Microstegium vimineum, assembly GCA_022036555.1. Taxonomy (NCBI): domain Eukaryota; kingdom Viridiplantae; phylum Streptophyta; class Magnoliopsida; order Poales; family Poaceae; genus Microstegium; species Microstegium vimineum. The sequence continues at coordinate 15,136,384 of CM039126.1, read as the reverse complement.
CTCTATTGCATGTTCCCGCCGGCAAGTTGCCTCATTTCGATGGGACCAACTTTGCCAAGTGGAAACACTTGATGAAGGCTTATCTTGTAGGTCTTCACTCCGGTGCTTGGGAGATTGTCCATAGAGGATGTGAGCCTCCGGTGGATCCTACAAGCCCCACCACCACCGAGCTTCGCTGCATACAACTTAATGCACAAGTAACTAGTGTGTTGCTAAGTGCATTGGATGGTGATGAGTACAACAAGGTGATGGGCTTGGAGGTTGCCAAGGAGATATGGGACACCTTGCACCTTGCACACGAGGGTGTGAGCAAAGTGAGACAATCAAAGATTGATCTATTGATGGCCAAGCTCAATCGGTTTGTGATCAATAAAGGTGAAGGGTCACAAGAGATGTTTGATAGGTTGATGATTATTGTTGGCAAGATTAGAGGCCTTGGTGGTGAAGAGGTCCATGATCACAAGGTTGTCAAGATTATGCTTGAAGCCTATTCTCCAAGAAATGAGACCGTTGTGACATTGATAAGAGATAAGAAGAGATTTGAGTACTTCACACCAAGTGATGTGCTTGGAAGGATCATGACATTTGATTTGCAAAGAGAAGAAGCACTTGAGAGGAAGAAGCTTGGTGAGATGCAAGCAAGGATGGAAGGGATGAAGATTAAGGATGTGGCTCTCAAAGCCAACAAGAGCACAAGGAGATCATTCCCTAGCTGTCCTAAAAACAGCAAGCAAGCTTCCTCAAGCAAAGCTTAAGCAACCAAGACCATCAAGCATGAACCCGAAGCTACAACATCAAGTGATAGTGAAAGTGAAGATGGGCAGTCTGAAAAGATAGATGACATGTGTGACACCCTGTGTCAAGCTTTGCATTAGGGTCATCATTAGCCACTAAGCATAAGCATTGCATTGCATTCATGTTTAATTATGCTATCATTTCATGTGTGTTTATTTATATCTTTTACACTAGAATTGAATAGGTGTTTTGTGCTCAACTTTTTGATTAACATGTTTAGCTAAGTTAGCTATGTTTAGATTAAAGAGTAGATTGCTTCTCTTGCTAATCCCCTTGCCTAATTAAGCTTAGTTTAAATTTCAAGTATAAAAGTAATTCTTTTCTTAAAATGACCTAATTAGTTTTAATCTAGAACCCTGTAAAATAATGGTTTTCAGAATTTATGACCTACATGAAAAATATAGAGAATAATATTCTGAACAACTTTGGTTTAAGTGTCAAAACTTACTTTGGACTTTTTGAAACTGTTTTGAAGCAAATTCAGTTTGAATCAATTGAAAGAAAATGGAAAAAGGAAATCAGAAACTAAAATGGGCCAAGTCCCACCTATTCGGCCCACTCGGCCTTGCCGCGGCCCGCTCGCGCCCGCGCGTCGCTCGCCCGCGCGCTCCTGCGCACGCATGGCGCACGTGCGACGCACGCGCAGCTCACGCGCGAGCACCCGCGCCCGACCGCGGCTGCGCCATACGCCGCCGTTGCCGCCGCGTGGCGGCCGATTCCTGCGCTTATGCCGAACGACCAGAGCCGCTCACTTGCCACGCTGCGCACTGTCACCCTTGCCGCGCCATGCCGACATCCGCTGTCGCTCTGCGCCGCGCTGCAGACGTGCTGCGTCACCGCGCTGCCCCGTCTTCACGCCGTGCAGTCGCGTCGCCTTTACATGCCGTAGCACCTGCCGCCGGCCAGCGCCCCGCTTGGTCTGGATCGCGTCTGAGCTCGCGCCCGCGCTAACGGCGCTAGGGCCAAGAACGCTCTGCGTAGACGCTATCATCCGCTGCTTCGCACACCGCAGAGCTGCCAGCGCCGCTGCCGCACGACGCGCCGTCGCATCGGCATTACACCGTCGCAGCGCCAGCGCCGACCGTCATCTATGCCTCGTCTCGATCGCATTCGAGTGCGCATCCGCCCTAACTGCGCTAGGACCGAGAGCTCGCTCTGCCCCGCGCGCTGCCGCCTCTGCCCTGCACTGCGGACACGCCACGCCACTGCCACCCGCCGCACCATCGCGTCCCGGCCCCCACCGGCCGCGCCGGTCGGCCATGACCGCGCCCAAGGATGCGCCTACACCTCCTGCCTCTCTCGCACTCGCTAGCACTCACCCGCATTCACTCTCTCGCTCGCGCTGCCTCTGCTCTCGCCGCGCCGAGCACTGAGAGCACCGTAGCGCCCCCTTTTCAAATTCGCCACCATCCGAGCGCCTCTACTCGATCCACCTCACACACTGCTTCGTCTTCGCCTCGCACACGCCCTGCTCGCCTCTGTTTAGCCAGCTGAGCTCCACCGTTGCCGTACCGCCGACGCGGTTCCTCGGCTCAGAGTCGCCACCGCAACGACCAAACCGCGTTCGTCTCCCTCCCGACCACCTCCGTCGCCTCCATCTCCGTGGAAGCACCAGCAAGGGTAGTCAAGGTGAGAACACCAACCCCCATACCCTAGCTTGCCCTCAGTCACCGCACCTCCGTTGGCCGTGCGCCATTACCGCCGCCGCGGAGCTCGCACGTGGCCAGACTTCCTCAGAGTCTCACCGGTTCAACCAACCCCCACGCTGCACTCACCACACCACCGTAGTGCTCACGCGCACGCTCGCCGGGCAACGCACCGCAGGTAATCACCTCACCGCGTCACACTGCCGCGTAGCGTCGCCACCGCACGCCGCCGTCTTGCTACAGGGCCGTGCTGGCTCTACCAACCCCACCAGTCGATGCGCGACGTCACCACGAGTCCAGCGCATCCACCTCGCCGCCGTCGAGCTCACCGCCGGTGAGAAAACGCCGGTCAGCGCCGTCCCCTGCTCACTGCTGACCGACAGGTGGACCCTGTGTTGACCGCGGGCCCTACCTGTCAGCCGCTCAGCTCACTCCCGCGTGCACTAGGCCGAGGCCAACATTGTTCATCATGGGCCGATTTCAGAAATGTCTTTCCTTTTATTCATTTTTAGTAAATGAGTTAATGCTTGTTTATTTTATATCTAGAGTTTGGTAAATCCAAAAATGATGAATTAAATTTTTTTTGACTCTATAAATGATGATCTTTCTGTTAAAAATATAAAAGTAATTTTTTGGAGAATGTCTTCAGTACTAATGTTTAAATAATCCTTTTCTACATTTATCAAAGTTAAATGTGTTCCTGCATGAAATGATCAAATAAAATTGTGATGTTTTTATGCTAGCTTGGTCATCCTGTGTAGAAGCTAGGAAAAATATGAGTTGTCATATTCCTGTGTAAGTTTTAATGGTTATCTATTAAAATGTGTTTCTGCTGTTTTCTTAGATTAATTCCTGTGGTAAATCTGTCCATGTATAAATCATGAAACTTTTTTTGTAGACTCTGTGTACCATGATCTGGCTAGGAAAAATATAATATGTGATATGTTGTATGGCAGAAAAGATACTTGTAGTTCAAGTGTCCTTTTCTAGGGTTTTCTTTAGAAAATCATATAGAATATAATATGTTTGTGCTGATCATGGAATTTTCTTGATAAATATTTTTCTGAGTAAAGAATCCGTTAAAAATAAAATATAGCATGTTTCACCCTGTTAGCCAGTAGGTCTAGTTCAAAGTGCTTTTTCTGCATTTAAATTCATCTTTTTGTATCTGCTAGCTAGTAGTTTTGCTATGGGTGATTTTTTTGCAGTAGTATCCTTTAAGCATGATGTGTTCCCTGTAATTTGTGTAGATTTTTATGAGTAGTTTGTAATAGGCTTGCTGTGTAAAGTGGCCATTAGGGTAATTATTTAGTTAAATGCTTAAGGCCACTTTTTGTGTTTTAATTCTTGCTCAAGCATCATCCCTGCACCATCAAGTTTACTTATATGCATTTCAAACATTTAGGATCAGAGGAGGAGCTTCAGGTGCCACCTCAAGAAGCAGAAGTCCAGGAGGTGCAGGAGCTGAACGAGGAGTTCCCAGAGCCAGAACCTAACTTGCCCGAGTGCCCTGACCACCAGCCCTCCACCTTCACTCAAGGCAAGCCCCGGAGCATATTTAAGCCTCCCAGTATTTACAATTAATTTACTTGAGTATGTTATACTGTGATGCATTAGGTGATAGGAGTTATTTGAATCCCAGTTGATGCATTACCTTCCTTGATATTTGAATTACCTACCTTGTTACCCTGTTAATAAAAAGTAAAAGCAACCACTTAGCTTGCTTAGAATAAATGGTTACATTTATACTTATGTTAGTATTATCCCCTGGTGGTAATACCGATCACGGTTGGCTATATTCTTGCTATCGTGGGAAAGAACCAATGGTAGTAATGAAATGCGGTCAACTGGAAGGCAAGGACACCAAGTGGTTTAGACTTGGGGGCAGTCCGTCCGTTGGATCGTATAGGTTTGTATACGATGGTGGCCCTCTTACATCTTTGAATGCGCCCTTTCACATAGGGGCCGTTGTGAGTATCGACCCCGAAGCCGAGTAAACACTGTCTGGGCCGACGCTCAATCTGCTGTGAGCACCCTCTAGTTTGTAGATACGACCTGATCCGTGGTGGCCAACTGATTTCTACAATTGGGTGGACCAATGCGAGCCCGCGATGATACTACCTGGACAATGTTGAGCGGTAACCCAATGCATGGACCCGACGGGGGAAGTGTGGGCGTGTGTTAAAGGTAATCTTGCTAGCTGGTTGTATACCGATTCGAGTCGCCGCCTCCCACCGGATAGTGGGGGATTATGCTGAGCTTCACCACGGTACAACTCCATGTGCCAATGCATGGACCTGAAGGGGGAAGTGTGGCCGTGTGTTAAAGGTAATCTTGCCAGCTAGTTAAATACCGATTCGAGTCACCGCCTCCCACCGGATAGTGGGGGATTATGCTGAGCTTCACCACGATACAACTCCATGTGACATCGTTAATGGTTCTACTAAAATATGGACAAATGAACTGGATATGGTATTATTCTATTGATTGCTTAGATCAAGTGATTGCTCTAGTCCAGGTGCAAAACCTAGAGGTAAATAATAGGATTGAAAATGGCTGCTCCCTAATCTTAAGTTTCTTATCGTTAGCATTGCCGCAAAGGCAAAGTTTATCCAGATCTACATAAATAGCCATGCATATCCTTGGAGTCTTTATTTTCAGTTAGACGGGTAAGTCTAGCTGAGTACATTCTCGTACTCAGGGTTTATCCCGTTTGTTGCAGATGGCCAAGTACTTTGGCTATTGTAAGCACTGTCTCTATCCCGTTGAAGGAGAAGAGGAGTAGGCTTTGGGCAAGGTCTCCTACGAGCTCATCTTTTGCTGTTGTCGGACATGGTCTCGTTGGCACACCTATCTATTAAATGGTATTCGCGTGAAGTAAGAATTTGGGTTCGAATTTCAAAACAATGTTGTATTCGGCCACGTGTGTTGTGGCGTGAGTACTACTTTTATTTGGAACAAAGTGTTGTAATAACTTTATTTCATATTTCAAGTATCTTTGCTTAAGTGTTGTTTCGTTCGAATGTGCATACCTGAGTTTGCGCGATCTGGGTTGGATATACGATTGTTAGAAATCCTTCGAGATTTCCGGACTACCAGAGTTATATGGGCTCAAGTGCTTTAAGTGGTACTTAAATCGGCTACTTTAGTACTTGATCTCTTATAATTTGGACGGTTCTGCCACAGTTGGTATCAGAGCCGAGTTCAGGTATCCTCATTCGTTTGAACAACTTTTCAACAAAACGGGTATTTCAAAACTATTTTATAAGCTAAGTTTGAAAACTTAGGGTGCGAGAGTCTAGTCCTTAGCCCTATACTAGGAATCAGGTGGCTTAGGAATACTAACTGGGTTCAGGGTTTTGCTCATGCTGGATCTTTAAAAGGTGCCGGGGTATTATTCTTTGGAAGAATGATACAAGTTTCGAAAATTGCATTGAAAACTATTTGTGAGATGTGAGAGTAGACCTTCCAACCGTTGGTCTAGGGAAGTGATATGGTTACTTAAGGATATGCGAGCTTTTACGCAAACATATCTGAGAAGTATGAAATGCTGGGTGGGTTTTCCGAGCTTGGTGCATAAGGTTTTGGTATCTAACTGATATGTACTTCGTGCGTATCAGGGAGTATCCGGTGATTTTTCTGCATTGGATTTTGTTCTTTTGGGCTGAAATGAATTTTCTACAAGTACACTAACTACGCATCCGTGTAGAACGAATAACTGTGTAATGAGAGATCATTTTGCCACCGACTAGAACGTTAGGACTTGCGAGTCATTCTAGTTGAGTGAGAACGTAATTACGGTCATGTATCATGTTTACTTATCGTATCATGTCATACCTCCCCTTAAATTGTAAATTGTTCCTTTTCGATAAAATTTACCAACTTAATATCTGTCTCACGAGAGTTCGAAACCCCTTTTTCTATAGATGCCTCGCACCCGTCTGACCGCCAGGAAGGCAACCGGAGGAGCAGGAGTTCCTCGTTACCCGTTGGCCAGGAAGATGACCAAGGGAAAGTTCTTGACGTACTTTGGGCTGTCAACGATCCTTTGGCGGGTTTTGCACGCCATTGGGTATCCCGAGGGCAGGGAGCCCAAGTACTCTTGGCAGAAGCAACAATATGGTCAGGATTCTCTGGTCCATGTTCAGGTCAAGGTGAAAGCTTTAGAAGGAAGGCTAGACTGGTCAGGCTGGACCATCATCACCAAGGGAGCTTGTGCTAAGGATGGTGCCAACAGGGCAGCATACCTGGTGCTAAAGGAGATCATCGCTCGCTTTCCCACGGACCTTGCAGCAGCTTGGCCTGGAGTGTTTCCCCCTGGACAGGCTTTTCCTGTGGACTGGACACAGGCTGAGGGGATAGCACTGACAGGAGATGAGGAGGAGCTTTTCTACTGCGAGACTCTAGCCATGGGGGCCACTGGAGCTTTGCTTGGCACTTGCGAGAGTCTGGAGCGCAGTCTTGCAGATGTGGCGGAGATCCACAACACCACCCTTGAGAGCAAGCGCCAGTTGCAACAGGAGTTTGAGACCGCTGTCGCAAATCTTCAGGCAGAGTTAGCTCAGATGACTCTGGAGTGCAACCAGGCCCGGACTAGGGTGGAGGAGGAGATCACTGCTCGTGTGGTTGGTGAGCAGTTACTCCTCGATGCCACCAACTCCAGGAATGAAGCTTGGACCGAGTCAGAAGGCTTGTAGGAGAGAGTTGCAGAGTTAGAGGGTCACCTCAACGAGCAGTAGAAGTACATCAACAACCTGCACGAGGCTTTCCACGCTCTTCACCACCAGCAGGCTGATGCAGCCGAAGCAGCCGAAGCACCTACACCTGAGGAGTCCAAGCCACAGGACGGAGTGATCCTTGGTCCCGACCCACCAGAGGAGGACCTGACTCCGAACGAGGCCTTCGCCGACGAGCCCTACCTCGACGACAACGACGGGGAGTACTACTACTCTGACGACTACTGAGCGCTAGATTAGGAGTTTGATCTTCCGCGTGGGAGCTTTTGTATCCTGTTGTTTAAGACTATGTTTAATTTGGATCTTTGTTATGTGTAAGCCGAATTTGGAATTAAGTCCAGACGTTGTTCTGGCAAAGACTATGGAATGTTATTTGTATGCTTATGACGAGTAATTAATTCTGTGATGTTATGTGGAAAGATGAGTAATTATATCTGGTTGTGTGCTTAATATTACATTTTTTACAACCCGATATTTATTCATTATTCAATATAACATCACCTAATTGTTGCTCGTTAATGGGATATACAGATGCCGGCTAACACTCGTCGCAACACTCGGGGTGATGGAGAGGCAGCCAGGGAGGACCTACCACCACCACCACCACCTCCGATGACACCGGAAGCCTTCTTTGGCCAATTTCTGGGCAGCCAAAGGAGTGTGGAGGAGATGCAGCGCCAGATGAATGAGACCTTGCGCAACATCGCCGCCAACACGGCTCAGCAGCACAGGCAACAGCAAGGGCCAGTGCTTAACCAGTATAGTTCCTACAAGAACTTCATGGACACCCGCCCTCTGATCTTCAAGGAAGCTACTGAACCGCTGAAGGCAGATGAATGACTGCACTCCATGACATAGAAGTTTCGACTTCTACGCCTGACAGAGGAGCTAAAGGCGGAATATGCCGCGCATAGGCTGGAAGGACCGGCAAGTATCTGGTGGTCCCAATACTGCAATAACTTGCCTGCCGGCACTGCGGTCACATGGGATCTGTTCTCCACTGCTATGCGCCGTCACTACATCCCAGAAAGCGTGATGGAAATGAAACTCACTGAGTTCATGAGACTGTCTCAGGGTACCAGGTCAGTGACAGAGTACCTCACCAGCTTCAATAGGTTGACTCGCTATGCCACTGACTTTGTCAACACCGACACTAAGAAGATCGCAAGCTTCAAGAGGGGCATGAATGCCGCTCTTCTGTCCAAGATGGGCAACAACTACCGCCTCACCTTCAGCGACTTCATCAGTGACTGCTTGAACCAGGAGACCAACGACAACAGTTTGCTCGCAGAGACTCGTCGTCGAGTCCCCGAGGGAGGATCCCACCAGAGTAGGGGTCCTAATGCTTCAAGGCCAGCGTTTCGTCCACCACAGGCTGGTGCACAGTTCCGATCACCTCAGGGGAAGATGACCAATGCTCGTGCTCGTCCCGCTTACTAGAGGCCGTTCACTGCACCCCTACAACAGAATAAGGATAAAGCCGGAGGATCCAGAGCTGGAGGGCAGAAGACACCCTATGTTGTGGGACCATGCTACAGTTGTGGTCAAACGGGGCACCTGTCTCGTTTCTGCACAAAATCCCAGGAAGCAGTTCAATCAGCAAAAGCCTCGCACAGGGAACGTCCACCGCACCACCTTGGAAGAAGTGCCCGAGGGAGAACCCGTCTGTGACACCCTGTGTCAAGCTTGCATTAGGATCATCATTAACCACTAAGCACAAGCATTTCATTGCATTCATGTTTGCAGATGCTATCATTTCATGTGTGTGTTTAATGTTTTGAAGCTAGAATTAAATAGGTGTTTTGTGTTCAATCTTGTGATGAATCTGTTTAGCTAAACCTTGCTATGTTTAGAGTAAAGTATGGTTTGCTTTATGATTGTTTACCCTGCTTAATTTATCTGTTAAAGAATTAAGGTAATTCTTTTCCTAATTAGCTTAAATAAGTTTTTAATCTTTAACTCTTGAACTAATGGTTTTCAGAATTTATGATCTACATGAAAAAGGTAGAGAATAATATTCTGAACAACTTTGGTTTAAGTGTCAAAAACTTAGTTTGGAGTTTTTGAAACTGTTTTGAAGCAATTTCAGTTTGTATCAAATAAAAGAAAATGGAAAAGGAAATCAGGACCGGAACAGGTCGAGTACCGCTTTCGGCCCGCTCGGCCTTGACCGCCGCTTGATAAGGGACAGACCGAGGGTCGAACGAACGACCCCAGGCTGAAGGCTCGATCATTCGATCGACCCCTCCCCTCGACTTCGACCCCTCGACGTGACGGACATAGGGTCGAACGAACGACCCTCGAGTCGGAGGCTCGATCAACCAATCGACCCTCCCCTCGACATCGACCCCCCTCCCGCGCGCTCACCCGCGCGCACGCCCGCGCGCACTCGCCCGACCGCGGCTGAACCACACGTCGGCATCGTCTGCCGCGTGGCCGACGATGCCTGACCGCGGATGTTGAACACGCCATCGCCGCCGTTGCGGCCCTGTACCGACATCGCTGTCGCCGATCAGACGCTCGCTCTGTCTTAGTCGCGTCCGCACCCGCGCCCGCGCTAACGACGCTAGGACCGAGCCTGCACCGTTTTCCCGCCGCTGACGCCCTGCTTCGCCGCCGCAGACTTGCCACCGCACTGCCGCGCGCCGCGTCGTCGTTTCGCAGTAACGCCGCCGCAGTGCCGCGTCCGATCAACCCCACGCCTCGTCGCACTCGCACTTGAACGCGAATCCGCGCTAACGTCGCGTCGACCAAGTCCTGCTCTGCTCCCGCTCGCCGCAAACACGCCAGCGCCGCTGCCACCGCCGCACCATCGCATCACAGCCCCACTAGCCGTGCCGGTCGGCCATGACCGCGCAAAGAGGAGTGCCTACATCTCCTCTACTTCCCACACTCGCCCGCACTCATCCTCACTCGCTCACTCGCTCGCATTTCTCTGCCATCGTCATGCCGAGAGCTCCGAGCACCGTGAGCGCCCCCTTCTCAAATCCACCACCACCTGAGCTTCTCTACTCGATCCATCTCGCACTAGCTTTCGCCTTCGCCCCGCACACACGCCACTCGCCTCTGTTTAACCAACCAAGGACTCTAGTCGTCGGAACGCCTTCGCCGTTCCTTGGCCCCGAGTCGCCACCGCACTGACCAAACCGTGTTCACCCCTCACCGTCTCGCCCCCGACGCCTCCATCTTCGTGGAAGCTTCACCAGAGCTAGCAGAGGTGAGAACACATTTCCCTAGCTCCAGTTCGACCTGTATCAACACAACATCGTTGGCCGTGCGCCATTGCCGCCACCGCGGAGCTTGCACGTGGCCAGGGTTCCTTAGAGCCCCTCCGGCTCAACCAACCCTCGAACCACACTCACCACATCACCACGATGCTCACGCAACCCTGCGCCGAGCCTCGCATCGCCGGTGATCACCTCACCGCGTCACACCGCCGTGCTGCACCGCCACCGCACGCCGCCGACCACTTTCACGGTCGCAACGGTTCAACCAGCTTCACCAGTGGATGCGCGTCATCATCCCGAGCCTAGCACACCCAATCCCACCGCCGGAGACCTCACCGCCAGCGAGAACGCGCCAGTCAGCGCTGTCCTCTGCTCCCTGCTCGTCGACAGATGGACCTCGAGTTGACCGAGGGCCCCGCCTATCAGTTGCCCCGCGTGCCTCTGCGTGTATCGAGCCGATTTCCGAAATGAAATTCCTTTTTCCTATTTTCAGTAATGTGCTAATGCTTGTTTAATTTATATCTAGAGTTTGGTAAATCCTAAAATGGTGAAATCAATTTCGTTGGACTCTATATGTTGTGATCTTTCTGTTAAAAATATAAAAATGATTTTTGGAGAATGTGTTTAGTACTAATGTTTAATTAGTTGTTTTCTGCATATATCAAAGTTAATTCTGTTCCTGCTTAAAATGGTCAAATAAAAATGTGAAGTTTTTATGTTAGCTCTGTTATCATGTGTAGAAGTTAGGAAAAATATAACATGCCATGTTTCTGTGTAAGTTTTATTTATCACCTATTAAAATGTGTTTCTGTTGTTTTCTTAGATTAAAATATGTGCATGTATAGATCATGAAACTTTTTGTGGAGTCTCTGTAGGTCGTGTTCTGTCTAAGAAAAATATCGTATGTGGTATGTTGTATGGCAGAAAAGATACTTGTAGTTCAAGTGTCCGTTTCTAGGGTTTTCTTTGGAAAATCATATAGAGTAGTTTATGTTTGTGTTGATCATGGAACTCTCTTGATAAATATGTTTTTAAGCATAGATTCTGCTAAAAATGAGTTATAGCCTGTTTCACCCTGGTATCTAGTAGCTCTAGTTCTAAGTGCTTGTTCTGCTTTTAATTTCATCTTTTTGTATCTGCTAGCTAGTAGCTTCGCTATGAGTAAGTTTTCTGCAGTAGCATCCAGTAGACATGCTTTACCCTCTGTAATTTTGGTAGATTTGTTCTGAAGTAGTTATAATAGGGTTGCTGTGTAAAGTGGCCCTGGGGTAATTTAATTGGTTAAATGCTTAGAATCTCTTTTAGTGTGCTAAATCTTGTTCAAGCATCATCCCTGCATCATCAAGTTACTTATTTATGCATTGCAATAATTTAGGATCAGTGGAGGAACACCAGGAGCCAACCCCAGAGACAGAAGTCTAGGAGGTACAGGAGCTAAACGAGGAGTACCACGAGCTCGACACTAACCTCCCCGAGTGTCCTGACCACCAGCCCTCCACCTTCACTCAAGGCAAGCCCCGAAGCATCCTTAAGCCTCCCAATATTTACAATTAATCTACTTGAGTATTTTATACTGTGATGCATTAGGTGAAATGAGTTGTTTGAATCCCAAATTGATGCATTACCTTCCTTGATTATTGTTTTACCTACCTTGTTACCCTGTTAATAAAAGTAAAAGCAACCGCTTAGCCTGCTTAGAATAAATGGTTACTTTTATATTTATGTTTCGTGTTATCCCTTGGGGGTAATACTATCACGGTTGGCTATATTTGCTATCGTGGAAAGAACCAATGGTAGTAATGAAATGCGGTCAACTGGAAGGAAGAGGCACCAAGTGGTTTAGACTTGGGGGCAGTCCGTCCGTTGGATCGTATAGGTTTGTATACATGGTGGCCCTCTTACATCTTTGAATGCGCCCTTTAACATAGGGGCCGTTGCAAGTATCGACCCCGAAGCCGAGTAAACACTGTCAGGGCCGACTCTCAGCCTACTGTGAGCACCCTCTAGTTTGTAGATACGACCTGCCCCGTGGTGGCCAACTGATTTCTACAATTGGGTGGACTACTCTGAGATCGCGGCGGTACTACCTGGACTTTGTTGAGCGGTAACCCAATGCATGGACCCGACGGGGAAAGTGTGGGCGTGTGTTAAAGGTAATCTTGCCAGCTGGTTGTATATCGATTCGAATTGCCGCCCCCACTGGATATGGGGGATTATGCTGAGCTTCACCACGGTACAACTCCATGCGACATCGTAATGGTTCTACTAAAATTTTGATGAAGGAATTGGATATGTGTTATTATATTGTTTGAGTAGTTCAAGTGAGTGCTCTAGTACAGGTGCAAAACCTAGAAATGATAATAGGATGGAAAATGGTTGTTCTCTAATCTTTAGTTTCTTCTTGTTCGCTTTTCCACAAAAGCAAGTTTACCCAGATCCACATATATAGCCTTGCATACCCTTGGAGTCTTTATTTTCAGTTAGACGGGTAAGTCTAGCTGAGTACATTTCCGTACTCAGGGTTTATCCCGTTTGTTGCAGATGGCCAAGTATACTTCGGCTATTGTAAGCACTGTCTCTATCCTTTCGAAGGAGATGAGGAGTAGGCCTTGGGCAAGGTCTTCTACGAGCTCATCTTTTGCTGTTGTCGGACATGACATCGTGGGCACCCCTATCTTTTAAAACTTTGGGTTCAGTTTCAAACAATGTTTTATTCGGCCACAGGTGTTGTGGCGGACGTACTACCTTTTATTTGGAACAAAGTGTTGTAATAACTTATTTCATACTTCAAGTATTTTCGGTTTATTTGTGGCTCGTTCGAATGTGCATACCTGAGTTTGCGCAATCCTCGATTGTTAGAAATCCTTCGAGATTTCCGGACTACCGGGATTATATGGGCTCAAGTGCTTTAAGTGGCAGTTAAATCAGCTACTTTGGTACTTGATCTCTTATAATTTGGACGGTTCCGTCACATCACAGCTGGTACGTTCCTTGTTAATCAATGTCCTGCAGTTATCTTGTTTGATTCTGGAGCATCACATTCATTCATTAGTGGGAACTTCGTGCTGCGAAGCCAGCAGAAGGTGGTAGAGTTGGAAAAGGAGTATCAGATTAGTGCAGCAGGGGCTGTACTATATACTCGTAAAATGGTAAAAGATGTAGAAATTACCATGGGGACAACATCGGTTAATGTCAGCCTCATTGTAATACCTGAGCTAGGTCTAGATGTTATTCTTGGAATGGAATGGATGAAGGTTTGGAAAGTGCATTTAGATATAGCCCAACATGCAGTATCTATCACAAACCCCCAGAATGGAGCCACTTTTGGAATTCTCTTACCTAAGAATCCGAATAAGTTGGGAGTCATGTTTGACCGCAGAGTTGTTGGATAAGATCCCTGTAGTCTGTGAGTTTCCGGATGTGTTTCCTAAAGATCTTCCAGGGTTACCCCCGGACAGAGATGTCGAGTTTGCTATAGAGTTGCCTCCCGGAACAACACCTATATCTAGGAGACCATATAGGATGCCACCCAACGAGTTAGCAGAACTCAAGAAACAACTACAAGAGTTGCTGGAAAAGGGTTTGATCCGTCCGAGTTGTTCACCGTGGGGATGTCCCGCCATCTTTGTGAAAAGAAGGATAAGACCTTAAGAATGTGCGTGGACTATTTTCCTCTCAATGCGGTTACCATCAAAAATAAATATCCATTGCCGCGGATTGATTTGTTGTTTGATCAGTTGTCTAAAGCTAAAGTGTTCTTGTTGACACCGTTTTTTGGCATGTGTCAATATGGGCTAAGGCTTTTGTTGATCGGTAAAAATTGATTACCTTTCTCTATTGGCATCAGGGTGTCACTGGTTAGATTACCGATTAGAGTAAGACTAAAGTGCCGATGATGAGCTTGATTGAGGAATTGCCAATAGAAGCAAAAGGTTGTGGCCGATGAAAGTAAGAAGGTATTTCCGATAAAGGAAAAAATGTTGCCGATGAAGACAGGGATTTGTTGCCGATGGAGGCAGGAGAACACTATTGATAAAAGCAAGGGGATGTTGCCGATAGGAGCAGAAAGGTGTTGCCGATAGAAGCAGAAATGCTGCCGATGGAAGCAGAGAATTGCAGATAGGAGCAAAAAAGGAAAGAGATCTGCCGATGGAGAGTTTTCATCGCAAAGGGACGAGAAGGGAAACTGGTGCTTTATGCTAGTATTATTATAGGTTATTTTTGGGTCTGACTCTTGCACGAGTCGTTTGTTTCCTTAAAAATAGGGGTTTTGTTTAGGAAGGTATGGGTCATGTCTATCTACAACTCCCTTTGCCGGAGTATAAATATGTACCTAGGGGTGGTGTAAAAAAGGGACATAATCAATCAAAGAAGTTTACTATTTTCATCTACTTTTCTAGCAATTTACGTTTACTGCATTAGTTCTAGTTCATCTACGAGTTCTTACGAGGTGTTGACGGATCTCCGTCAAGCTTTGCAAGATCCGCGTTGGGAGCAAATCAGAGCCTTGTCGTCCGGGCGCATCGCTGTCGTCTCGCTCAAGTTTGTTCTAGTTATCGTCCTTGTCGATTAACTGGTCAAATCGACTGGCACACTTCGGATATCAATTTTGGGTATTAGCCCGACATGTTTGCAGCCTCGACGGTTTTTGTGTCAACACGTCTTTTGGCACACCCGGTGGGACCAATAATACATCTTTAGGCCACGGTTTAACCCATATCAGGCTTATGGGGGACACTGATATCAATCCGCGCAATGTCATTGAAGTCTCCGAAGCAGATCTGAAAGATGATCAGAAGCAGGCTATGGAGGAGTACAAGCAGTTGTATCTGAAATCCTTCAGCCTAAACAGGAGCGGCGAAGCTATCCAGAAGCAAGATCCACCGTTGCCACGACAGGTCACCTTCGACGCTAATCCTGGTAAATTACAAGAGATGGTTAATTCCGCATTAAATCATGCGTTAATTAGCCACTCTAGTGTGCTGTCCAATACTATATACAATGCTGCTATGCAATCTTTCAAAGAAGGACATGCACCCCAGTATGTTGGTCCAGCGTATCATCAACCTGGATCGACATCTGCTACAAATCCATCGGTGGTTCCAGTGGCATCTTCCCAACCTATGGATCCAACTGCCGATGAGGTTACGCCTCCAAGATCGAGCCCTGTAAGTGTCACTCGATTGAGCACAGATCAGATGACATCGGCAATGTCAGAGCCCGCAACTAAGAGTCAACCAACTCCCGCCAACTGGTGGGGATACGGTATGCCTCTAATCTGATCCAAGGTAACAATACAGCATGGAAGAGCCCCATGGCATCGGCAATGCCTGCATAGCCAATGATCTCGATGACACATTATGCTACGTCCTCTCCAACTGTGCAGTTGCCATCATAAGATCTTTAGATGGTGATACCTAAAGTGCCTTATATGCCACCATCGGTAAGTCCTTTGCCGATGCAACAAGGCACGACAACCGCAAGTCAACCCATGGCGGTGGTGAATCCTCAAACTAGAGTACCAATACACCAAGGTGGCCAATTTGTTGACTACTCTAAGGTACAGGAGCGACAGGCACCGGTTAGCTATCAGCTATCGGCGAATTACATGCCGATGACTTGTAATCCTGGATGGACTGCTCCAACACCGATTCAATAACAGGTGGTACAACCTGGGTATCAGTACCTAGAGAATGCTCAGAGTGGAACATCGGCGCATCGACCGATGAATATAATGCCACAGTACATCCTAGTGGGTGTACAAATTTATCCATCGACAAATCAGCCGATGATTAATACTCAGCGAGTTGGTGCTACGCCTGCGCCAAACATTCTAGCTTATTTGCCGCAAGATACGAGGAGGCGTTTCAACCAGCTCAGCCAATCAACATCCAGCCAATGCATCGGAAAGATCAAGATGCATATTGGACCGATAAGATCGCCGAAGTGATGAAAGAACAATTCAGTATCAAACCTAAAGTTAACACGTATTCTTATCGGATTCCGTATCCCCCGACATATGATTTGATTCCTCTCCCAAATCGGTACAAGGTGCCGGATTTCACAAAGTTTTCTGGCCAAGACGACACATCAACGATGGAGCACATCAACTGCTTCATTATTCAATGTGGAGAAGCAGTCGACAGCGATGAACTGAGGGTAAGATTGTTCTCATCATCATTATCTGGATCAGCATTTACGTGGTTTATTTCACTGCCTCCAAATTCTGTGATTACTTGGGCCGATCTTGAGAAGCAGTTTCATAAGTACTTCTTCGTTGGCGTGCATGAGAAGAAGATTACTGATTTAGTCAAACTAAGGCAGCGTAACGATGAATCGGTAGAAAGCTTCATCCAGAGGTTGCGAGACGTAAAGAACAAGTGCTATAGATTGGTACTTGATGATCGACAATTGACAGATTTGGCCTTCCAAAGATTGCTACCACACATCAAAGACAAATATGCATCTCAAGAGTTTGAGAGTCTGAGCCATCTCGTGCAGAGAATTGCCGATCAAGACATTAAAGCTTTCGAACCTAGGAAAAATTGGAATAAAAAGGTGTCCTTTATTGGGCAAGAAGAAGATGCCGAATCGGATGAGGAACCAAGTATCGACGCTGCTGAATGGGTAAAAAACAAGAAGCCAATGTCCTGTCCGTTTGGCCAGAAAGAGGCTGAAAAGTACACTTTTGATGTCACCAAGGCCGATAGGATATTTGATCTTTTGTTTCAAGAAGGGCGGATTAAGCTGTCGCCTAATCAGGTGATTCCATCGGCTGAAGAGCTCAAAAGGATCAGGTATTGTAAGTGGCATGATGCAACTTCGCACAATACCAACGACTGCAGAGTCTTTAGGCAGCAATTGCAGTCAGAAATTGAGTTTGGGCATATCAAGTTTGAAAATTCTAAAGCACAGAAGCCGATGAAGATCGACCAGCACTCGTTTCCTAATAATATGGTGGAAACTAGTGGAAAGGTTAAAGTGCTGACGTCGGAAGCTGCCAAGAGAAATGCATCGGTAGATCCTGAACATCAAATAACTGAGCATGATGTGAAAGGGTTTGCCAATGATAGGAAGGGTAAGAGAATTGCCGATGAGTGCAGCAGCGCCAGGAGGCTTCACAGACATGCCCCATATGGCGTTGTGATTACGCACAGGTGGCCACGACAAGAATATCGGCGCTCGCAAGAGGAGCGATATCGACAGCAGGAGGAAGAAAGGCGCTAAGAGTGGCATCGACATAAAGATTATTGGAGGTGCCCCTTCTTTGTTCATTGCTGGGAAGAAGGCATCAAGCTACCCACTGTCGATAATTGCCCCGGATGCAACGGGTACTATCCTACCGATCGATCAGAAAAGAAGCCCTGTTTTGATAATCGGGCATCAAGCTATGGCAGGCCGATCAGAGAAAAGGGATCGGTTCATGATCAGCTGGGGGGCAAGCTCAGCGTACATGACAGGCTTGGTAAGCATGACCGTCAAGAAGAGCTTGAAGAGATGGCTAATGCAAGAGTACCCGATGAAGAGATATTCTCTAGGGATCTAAACATAAGAGGTGGTGCAGACACGAGCGGTGAGAAACAGTACCAGTCTGTTTAGAAAACTAAGCTTCCTCAATGGTACCCCAAGGGTCTGACGAAGACTCAGAGAAGGAGGCTCCATCGTGAACGCCAAGGAGATTTGTATCACAGTGAAAATCCTTCAAGGGAGAAATCTCCAGTTAAATAGTGGAGGCCGAAACGCAAGGATAGGAATCCATCGGCAGATGTCAATATGGTTGTTACATTGCCGATGGAATTTATGGCGCCTACCGATGCTGAGGAAGAAGCTGCTGAGATGGCACAGTTAGTGCTGGACCCGATGACAGCTGTCTTTGAAAAGCCTACTGATGATGAAAGGCAACATTTGAGGGCCTTGTTTGTCAAAGATAAAGTTGATGGGCAGCCAGTATCCAAGATGCTAGTAGATGGTGGAGCAGCAGTCAATATAATGCCGTACGTTATGTTCAGAAAGCTTGGGAAAGGTGACCAAGGCTTAGCCAAGATAGACATGATGCTTAAAGATTTTGAAGGCAATGTGTCACCAGCTAAGGGAGCAGTGTGCGTTGAACTGACCATCGGCAGTAAAACTTTGCCGACAACATTTTTTGTGATCAATGGCAAAGGTACTTACAACTTGCTCCTAGGAAGGGATTGGATCCATGCCAATTGCTGTGTCCCTCCTACAATGCACCAGAGCCTCGTGCAGTGGGTTGGAGACAGGATTGAAGTCGTCCAGAGTGAGGCTTCGTTAATCGTTGCGTCGATAGAATCAGAAAGTTATGAACAAACCAAGTGTATATCAGGTGAAGCTTGGGATACGGAGTTCCTCAAGGTTGCCGATTACCGAATCATACCGATCCAAGCAGTCGGTTCTGAAGGAAAGTTTTAATGGATCAGTTCGCCAATGACGGAAAACTTGGGCAGGGGTTCACATCGGCAGATGATTTACTAGAAATAGATATTGGTGATGGTAGTAAAGATAGGTCAACCTTTATTAGTGCTAAGTTAGATTCCCAATGTAAGCAACAGTTGAATGATTTATTAAAATAATATAAAGATTGTTTTGCTTGGGACTATACAGAGATGCCTGGTTTAGACCGATCAATAGTTGAGCATCGGTTACCTATTAAATCTGGTTTCCAACCACATCGGCAGCCAGTGCGCCGATGCAATCCTCTTGTATTACCTGACATTAAAGCTGAAATTACAAAGTTAATTGAGGCTGGATTTATTCGGCAATGTCGATATGCGAATGGATTTCTAATGTGGTTGCTGTGTATAAGAAAAATGGAAAGCTTCGTGTTTGTATTGATTTCAGGAATCTCAACAAGGCTACACCGATGGATGGTTACCCGATGCCCGTTGCCGATTTACTGATTGATGCTGCTGCTGGACATCAAATAATTAGTTTTATGGATGATAATGCTAGGTATAATTAAATATTCATGGCTGAAGAAGACATATCCAAGACTGCCTTTAGATGTCCAGGTTATGTCGGTTTATTTGAGTGGGTCGTGATGACTTTTGGTTTGAAGAACGCCGGTGCTACTTATCAGAGAGCAATGAATTTCATTTTTCATAAGTATATCGATACGATAGTTGAAATCTATATTGATGATGTGGTGGTCAAGTCCAAAAACTTTGAGAAGCATCTTGCTGATTTGCGAAAGATTCTATAGTGCACAAGGGAACATGGGTTGAAGATGAATCCTAATAAATGTGCATTTGGTGTATCGGCAGGTCAATTCCTAGGATTTATGATGCATCAATGAGGTATCGAGATCGGCAGAAAATCTATTGATGCAATTAACAAGGTGGTTGCTCCCACAAACAAGACTGAATTGCAGTCTTTGATTGGCAAGATTAATTTTATTAGAAGATTTATATCTAATCTGTCTGGGAAGATTAAATCTTTTAGCCCGCTGTTAAAGCTGAAGGCCGGTCAAGAATTTGCATGGAAGGAAGAACAACAATCAGCTTTAGAAGAAATTAAGAGATATTTGGTAAATCCTCCAGTCTTGGTGCCGCCTCAACACGGGAAACCTTTCAGGTTGTATTTATCTACCGATGACAGCGTTATTGGGTCAGCCTTGATCCAAGAATTTGAAGGGAAGGAACGTATAATTTATTATTTGAGTAGAAGATTGGTGGATGCTGAGACCAGATATTCGGCTGTTGAGAGATTATGTTTATGTTTATACTACTCTTGTATTAAATTAAGGCATTATTTGTTATCGGCCGAATGTACTGTCATATGCAAGGATGATGTGGTTAAGTACATGCTGTCAATGCCGATATTGAGTGGGAGAATCGGCAAATGGATTGTAGCGCTGTCAGAGTTTGATTTGAAGTATGAATCGGCTAAAGCAGTTAAGGGTCAGGTGATGGCCGATTTTGTTACTCAGCATTGTGGTACAGTGAGTTCCGTGGAAATTGCTCCTTGGACTCTGTTCTTTGATGGATCTACGTGTAGGGAAGGAGCAGGTATCGGTATTGTCTTAATTTCACCCCGAGGACAAAAGTATGAAGTCTCATTGCCGATTGTTGCTACCTCAATAAACAATCAGGCTGAATACCAGGCTTTGCTAAAGGGATTGGAATTACTCAGGGAGGTGCATGCCAATGCCGTTGAGATCTTTGGCGACTCCATCTTAGTGATCAATCAGTTGATTGGGACATATGAGTGCCGAAGTGAAATTTTAATTGCACACCATGAAAAATGTTTGCAATTATTAAAAGAATTTAAAGAATACCGCCTTGAGCATATTCCCAGATTACATAACGAAGAGGCTAATCGGTTAGCGCAGTACGCTTCGGGGTATCAGCCAATTCAGGAAATAATGACATCGGTAATGGTTGCCTATGACTGGAGGAAAGAGATTGCCGATTACTTAAGGGATCCGTCTAGAAAGGTTGAAAGGCGTCTAAGGTTTCAGGCTACCAAGTATGTGCTCCTTGATGATGAATTGTATTATCGGACGATTGATGGGGTTTTGCTCAGATGCCTTAGTAAAGAAGAATCAAAAGAGTTGATGAGTGAAATTCATGAAGGAGTATGTGGAGCGCATCAATCGGCATTCAAAATGAAGTGGATGATTAGACGGAATGGGTATTATTGGCCGACAATTCTTGAGGATTGTTTCAGATACTTCAAAGGGTGCCAAGATTGCCAGAAGTTTGGTAATATTCAGAGAGCACCTGCATCGGCAATGAATCCTATAATCAAGCCTTGGCCGTTTAGAGGATGGGCTATTGATCTCATCGGCCAAATTTATCCTCCATCGAGTAAAGGGCATAAATTTATACTTGTTGCCACTGATTATTTCACGAAGTGGGTTGAAGCTATTCCTTTGAAGAAGGTGACTTCGGCAAACATGATAGATTTTGTGAAGGAGCATATTGTTTACCGATTTGGTATTCCTTAGACTATTACAACTGATCAGGGGACTATGTTCACATCAGGGGAGTTTGATGAATTTGCTATCAGTATGGGGTTTAAAGTTTTAAACTCTTCTCCTTATTATGGTCAAGCTAATGGTCAAGTCAAAGCAACTAATAAAGAGGTTATTAAGCTTATCAAGCGCAAGATTGAAGAAAATCCTAGAAGGTGGCATATAGTGTTGAATGAAGCTTTGTGGTCATATCGGATGGCATGTCATGGTGCAACTAAAGTTTCTCCATACTAGTTAGTCTATGGGCATGATGCTGTCCTACCTTGGGAAGTTAAAATTGGTTCTAGACGATTGTTTTCCCAGGATCAATTGACAACCAATGAATATGATATCCTTATGAAGGATGAATTAGAAGATCTAGCAGGTCATCGGTTGAGAGCTCTGATCAACATCGAAGAGAACAAGAAGAGGGTTGCCAGGTGGTATGACAAGAAGGTGAAAGCGAAAGAATTTGCCAATGGTGATCTGGCGTGGAAACTGATTTTACCGATTGGGACTAAGAGTTCAAAGTTTGGAAAATGGTCCCCTAATTGGGAGGGTCCTTTTCGAATAAATCGGTCTGTTCCTGGTAATGCTTATATTTTGGAAACCCTTGAAGGGGTTGCGTTTTCCAGAGCAATCAATGGTAAATATTTGAAGAAATATTATCCTAGTATCTGGATAGATGCATAAAGCGGTATATATATAATTGCCGATGACAAAGTTATTATACCAAACATCGGTAGAAAAAGCATTAACGTTATGATACAGAAGGGTTAATCATCAAGCCCACAGTTGTTGATACAACAAATTACAACATAGATTGGATGGATGAGATCGCACGAAGGCGAATTTGGTCCGCTTCCTCTATCTCCCTAATATCGTCATCGATAGTGCCCTCAACTGGCTTGATCTTTCTCTTCAACAGAAGGGCTTGGTGAGCATCGGCATCCCTTTCTTGTTGTAAAACCTTGGTGGCATCAGGCAGTTGAGCCTTCTTTTGGTTGGCTGCGTCTAAAGCTTCGTTGACTTTCTATAGCTCTGCCAACAGTTCTTCTTTTTGTGCCAATAGACGGATGATTTCTTGTTCAAGCTCGACACTAGAGGCTTCCAAGCGACCAATGCCTTTGTGTTTTTCTTCAGCAGTTTGCTTGAATTTAAGCATTTCTTCTTCGAATTTCGCTTGGGCGGCTCTAACGACGATACGACGTGAAGCCTTTTGGTATTGTAGTTACCGACTCTCAAGGAATGCTGCTTGGAAGAGTATTTCTTCGATATCGGCAGGTAGATGACCTTGAATTGCCTTGAAGGCTACCCTTATTGCGCTAGAATCTTGGACTAGTTGGGATGTACTTTGTTGCAGTAAAGATAGCAGTGCTTCAAGTTTGCGTTTTGCTTTTGCCGATATGGTGTCTGAGGCTTGGACGGAGCTTTCTTCTTCATCATCATCGTCTGATATGTTGATAGCGAAGGAGAATAAGCTCTTGGGAGAGTCTTGGGCCTAAAAGGAAAAGAATTAGAGTTTGTCGATTGAATTCGTGTCTTGCGAGATTGACGGTTGATTTACCTGCTTTAGAGCGATTTCTCGCCTTGGACTTGGCAGAGCAGCTGGCGCGGCGGTGTCATGAAGATCGGCAATGATTGCTGATGAACTTGCCTCTGTGGCTGGGATGGTTAATGCCAATGATGGTACCGGTGCAGGTAGCGGTTCTGTTACGACCAATTCTAGCGGCGCTGACACTGTCCCTTGAATGGAAGCTTCAACGGGTGTTTGGTCAGGGACATGTCCTGGTGCTGGCTCTTCTGGTAATGCATCGGTAGGAGATTGAGGGATGCTGCCGATGACGTGACTGATGGCCTTAGGAATTTTGGTTAAGGAGCAATGCTTGATGCATCTCGGCGTTTGGACTTCTACACTCGGGGGGCATCGGCAGACTGAGTCGAAGGAGCCTGTGCACTTAGAGCAGCTGCCGATGAATTTGTCTGCTACAAAAGAAAAACGTTTGGTGCAAGTCAAGAATTAAGTAAGAATTGTCGATGAAAATTTTATGATCGGCATAAATAAAGTAGAAATTTGTTACCGCAAAAGCTTGCGCCAGGACAGCGGCAGCGGTCGATGGAGTGACAGCCGCCCTAGTTGGTGTTCACTTGGGCTTGATGGTGACCTTAGGAGTTGCCCTTTGTTGCATGAGGGAGGCCAATGATGGAGCCCTACTGCCGATTGCCGATGTGGGATTGGTCGGTCGCAAGTTGAAGTTTTTGCCACTTCTGCTCTTCTTTGGGATTAAGTCATTAACCTATTGATAGAAAGTTAGTTGCCGATGCCTCTGGAAGGAGATGACAGCGAAAATAACATCAAGGGTAAGCTTACTGCGTCACCAGGAATAATATGATCGGTATCAATCAAGTGCCGATAGTGGTGTGATGATGTAGCGAACAGTTGGTCCTTCCACTCTTGCCACCAGAGCTTGTACGACTCGGTGATGAAGGAAATTGGTGCCCAAGTAGATAAGTCGATATTGGTTGTATCGGCATGAGGAGGGAGACTGACGATTTTATTCCAGTCCATGGCGCTGGTAATGACCTCTCTAGGCTTCACCACATTGGCGTAACAGAGCTTGATTGGCAGTTGCCCAAATGCTAGTTGCCTTGCCGCTGCCGATGGGTAATAAAATTCGTAGGTAGCCTGTCTATTCTTCCCACTCCCAAAGATGTTCACTGGGATTGCACGGGGAGTGAGTATAGCCCTCATGATTCCCTCATCCTTGTCTGAGTCTGCATCGGCGATGTTGAAGGAAAGAGGAAACCTGTTTTCAGCATCAACATAGGGTCACCAAGCCCGGTCTGCAGAAGGGACTCCGCAGTAGAGTCTCTGGAAGAATCTGCCGATCTGGTCCTCATTAGCCTCGGTCCCAGGTAGGACTATGATGGCTTCGCCGAAGTTGAGGGGAGAACGAGTTGTTGATTCGTCATCGGCAAGCGTGTGGTCTTCAACTAGGTCCCGTGGGAATTCCTGATTGAACAGATCAAATTGGAGAACCCTGTGCATATGAGCATTCAGCCACATGTTCACAAACCACCAGGGTCCTCCAATGTTGCCGATGGGCTCGCCTAGTAATAACTTCTCTGATACTTGATGCAGAAGACGGTAGACTGCACCAAGAAGGTATCGGCCGAGGGGAAGTCGTGCTCCATTGGGCAAGAGTTCTGCTGCAGAGAGATACATGTTGGTTGGTCCAACCGTCCTACCACAAAAGATGAATTTCTCCAGCCACATGTTTAGGAAAGTGGCATGCTCCCTCTGGCCTACCGATCCGGTCTTTTGGTATTCTTGAATGTATCTAGTCCAGCCACCGATGTTGCGGGTAGTTACCCGATGTTTGGGCTTTCTGTTAAAGAGGGTGGCATTGTCGGCAGGAGAGATGTCGAGGCCGGTGAGCATATACACATCGGCAAGTGTTGGGGTGGCTGGTCCGTGTCTGAATAGGAATGCGTTCATGGTGTCAGACCAGATGTAGGATGCGGCGATCATCATGGACTCATTTTTTGCCATATCGGAAATAGATAGCTTGATACATTGATCCAGCTGGCGCTCTGCCAATAAACTCGCTGCGATTTGGCCATCCTAAGGTACCAGTTTCTCCACCCTTTGGTGGGTTTGGGCCAAGAATGGAAGATATCTGCCCATAACCCTAGGTCGAAGTGTGCGGCTCTGAAAGGAACCCGGTTGATTTCTGCATTTATGGTTTCAGTTGGATCGACATTCCCCATTGGACCCAAGCAGCAAACATGTGGTTGATCGGTGGGGATTACTATTCTATTGCGCATCTCCTAGATTCTAAAAAATAAAGAGGAAAAGGAAAAAGAGATCACGAGACAATGCAGAAGAGAATCGCAGAGTATGAAGTGAGAAGAAGAGAAATTGACCGCGAGGACGTTGAAGCTGATCGCCATTGGGTCGGAAGGATTCTTGCAGGTTGCGCCTTGCTGGTGGAAGAAGCCACCGGTTGAATGTCGCCGGGGTGCTCTTTAGAGGCGCCGGTGAAATGGGGAATCAAAGCAGATGAAGATATGAGCTTGGGGTGAAGAAAAGGTTGGATGATGGTGATTTTTATAGGCCTGGAGGCGCCAGGGGTATTTTGGAGTTTTCTTTTAACTGAGCAGAGATATGGAAGGGTATGGTGGTGCATTTGCGCGACGATCGAGGAATTGTGAGAGTGGATTGTGATTGTTCGCGCTACAGTTGTGGGGTTCTGTTGGTAACTTGCAGTTTTTGCGTGCGGTAATCGAGGAGGTCGTGCAAGTATCCTGAAGGAGAAGATTGCAGTAGAGAAAATTTCGGCGCATAAAGTATTTTATACTCCGAAATTGGGGGGCATGTGTTGACACCGTTTTTCGTCATGTGTCAATATGGGCTAATGCTTGTGTTGATCGGTAAAAGTTGATTACCGTTCTCTATTGGCATCAGGGTGTCACTGGTTAGATTACCGATTAGAGTAAGACTAAAGTGCCGATGATGAGCTTGATTGAGGAATTGCCAATAGAAGAAAAAGGTTGTGGCCGATGAAAGTAAGAAGGTATTGTCGATAAAGGAAAAAATGTTGCCGATGAAGACAGGGATTTGTTGCCGATGGAGGCACGAGAACACTGTTGATAAAGGCAAGGGGATGTTGCCGATAGGAGCAGAAAGGTGTTGCCAATAGAAGCAGAAATGCTACCGATGGAAGCAGGGAATTGCATATAGGAACAACAAAGGAAAGAGATCTGCCGATGGAGAGTTTTCATCGCAAAGGGGACGAGAAGGGAAACTGGTGCTTTATGCCAGTATTATTATAGGTTATTTTTGGGTCTGACTCTTGCACAAGTCGTTTGTTTCCTTAAAAATAGGGGTTTTGTTTAGGAAGGTATGGGTCGTATCTGTCTACAACTCCCTTTGCCGGAGTATAAATATGTACCTAGGGGTAGTGTAAAAATGGGACATAATCAATCAATGAAGTTTACTATTTTCATCTACTTTTCTAGCAATTTACGTTTGCTGCATTAGTTCTAGTTCATCTACGAGTTCTTACGAGGTGTTGACAGATCTCCGTCAAGCTTTGCAAGATCCGCGTTGGGAGCAAATCAGAGCCTTGACGTCCGGGCGCATCGCTGTCGTCTCGCTCAAGTTTGTTCTAGTTATCGTCCTTGTCGATTAACTGGTCAAATCGACTGGCACACTTCGGATATCGATTTTGGGTATTAGCCCGACGTGTTCGCAGCCTCGACGGTTTTTGTGTCAACAGTTCTCTAAGATAGACTTACGGTCTGGTTACCATCAGATTAAGATCAGAAAAGAGGATGTACCCAATACCGCTTTCTCCACGAGATACAGTCTCTTTGAATACCTACTGATGTCTTTTGGGTTGACAAATGCGCGTGCGCATTTCATGTACTTGATGAACTCGGTGTTCATGCAAGAGTTGGACAAGTTTGTAGTGGTTTTCCTCGATGACATCCTGGTATATTCGGAAAACGAGAAGGACCACGCAGAACACCTGAGAATAGTGTTGAAACGGCTAAGGGAACATAAGCTTTATGCTAAGTTTAGCAAGTGTGAGTTTTGGTTGACCAGAGTATCTTTTCTGGGTCATGTCTTGTCAGCAGAGGGTATCTCAGTGGACCCCTCAAAAGTGCAAGAAGTCATGGATTGGAAAGCACCCGTTAACGTGCACGAGGTTCGCAGCTTTTTAGGATTGGTCGGATACTATCATTGTTTTATCCCGGAATTTTCTAAGATAGCTAAACCTATGACAAGGTTAACTCAGAAGAACAAGAAGTTTGAATGGAGCCTAGAATGTGAAACAACGTTCCGTACTTTGCGGACACTGTTAACAACTACACCGGTTTTGGCACAACCAAATTTAGAGGAACCTTTTGATGTGTTTTGTGATGCATCAACCAATGGATTGGGGTGTGTGTTGATGCAAAATGGAAGAGTCATTGCTTATGCTTCACAACAACTCCGACCTCATGAGGAGAATTACCCGACACATGACTTGGAGCTAGCAGCAGTCGTGCATGCTTTGAAAATATGGAGGCATTACCTAATGGGTAATTTGTGTCACATCTTTACAGATCATAAAATTTTGAAGTACTTGTTTACCCAGTCTGAATTGAATATGAGGCAAAGGAGATGGTTAGAGTTAATCAAGGACTATAACATGGAAGTGCATTACCACCCTGGAAAAGCAAATGTTGTAGCAGATGCTTTGAGCCGCAAATCTCATTGCAACTTGTTGCAACCACTGTTAGAATATGGATTTGATCTAATGCACCCCTTGGTGCTAAATAATACTGTTATCCAGTGTACCTTGGATAGTGATATTATTGAGGGACAAAAATCAGACAAAGAGCTTGTGCAAACCAAACAAAGGCTAGAAACCAGTGAATCTCTGAATTTCAAGGTGGATGAGGAAGGATTCCTTTGGTTCAATCAGCGTTTGGTAGTTCCTAAGGACCGGGTTCTGCGAGATAGAATTCTCAATGAAACACATAACTCAAAGCTATCGATTCACCCTGACAGTAGCAAGATGTATCATGACCTCAGGACAAGGTATTGGTGGTCTAAGATGAAGTTGGATATTGCGGAATATGTCGCCAAGTGTGATACATGTTGTCGCATTAAGGCAGTGCACATGAAACCTGCCGGTTTGCTACAACCTCTCTCTATACCTGAGTGGAAGTGGGAAGATATCAGTATGGACTTCATCCCAGTGTTACCTACCACTCAGAAAGGAAATGATTCTATATGGGTTGTTGTTGATCGCTTAACCAAGGTGGCTCACTTTGTACCAGTCAAGGTTACCTACCGACCACATCAGTATACAGAGCTATATGTTTAGAATATTCTTAGACTGCATGGTGTCCCCAAGACTATCATATCCGATAGAGGATCTCAGTGTATCGCTCGTTTTTGGGAGCAGTTGCATAAAGAGTTGGGGACAAAGTTGATTCGAAGCTCGGCTTATCATCCTCAGACAGATGGACAAACGGAACGAGTGAATCAAGTGTTGGAAGACATGTTGAGAGCATGTGTTGTGTCAGCAAAAGGATCATGGGAAAAATGGTTACCTTTGGCAGAGTTCTCATATAACAACAGTTACCAAGAAAGCATTAAAATGGCACCGTTCGATGCCTTGTATGGATGAAAGTGTAGAACCCCTGTCAATTGGGTTGAAACAGGAGACAAGGGATTCTATGGTACAGATTATGTAGAGGAAGCAAAAGAGATAGTTCGCACTATTCAACAGCATATCCGGGTAGCTCAGTCTCAACAAAAAGGATATGCCGATCAAAGGAGGAGACCTTTGGAGTTTCAAGTTGGTGACTATGTGTACCTTAAGGTATCACCTATGAAAGGCGTTCATCGTTTTGGAATTAAAAAGAAGTTAGCACCCTGATAGGTCGGACCCTATCGGATTGTTGCTAAAAAAGGGAAGGTAGCATACCAAGTACAGTTACCTCCAGAGATGAGTGCTATCTTTCCAGTGTTTCACGTATCTCAGTTCAAGAAATGTCTCCGAGTTCCAGAAGAAGAAGAGTACAAAGTTCCGACATCGTGATCAGATCAGACTTGGAGTACTTTGAGAGACCAGAAAAGATCTTGGACACAAAAACCTGAGTTACCAGAAACCGAGAAGTGAAGACTTTCAAGATTCTTTGGAGTCATCATGGTCCGAACGATGCAACCTTGGAGACCGAGGCCTACCTAAGCGCAAACTATCCCGCCTTTTATAATAAATGGTACGAAATCCAAATCTTGGGACGAGATTTGTTTAAGGGGGGAAGGGCTGTGACACCCTGTGTCAAACTTTGCATTAGGGTCATCATTAGCCACTAAGCATAAGCATTGCATTGCATTCATGTTTAATTATGCTATCATTTCATGTGTGTTTATTTATATCTTTTACACTAGAATTGAATAGGTGTTTTGTGCTCAACTTTTTGATTAACATGTTTAGCTAAGTTTTCTATGTTTAGATTAAAGAGTAGATTGCTTCTCTTGCTAATCCCCTTGCCTAATTAAGCTTAATTTAAATTTCAAGTATAAAAGTAATTCTTTTCTTAAAATGACCTAATTAGTTTTAATCTAGAACCCTGTAAAATAATAGTTTTCAGAATTTATGACTTACATGAAAAATATAGAGAATAATATTTTGAACAACTTTGGTTTAAGCGTCAAAACTTAGTTTGGAGTTTTTGAAACTGTTTTGAAGCAAATTCAGTTTGAATCAATTGAAAGAAAATGGAAAAAGAAAATCAGAAACTGAAACGGGCCGAGTCCTACCTATTTGGCCCACTCGGCCTTGCCGCGGCCCGCTCGCGCCCGCGCGCTGCTCTCCGCTCACCCCCGCGCATACACGGTGCACGTGCGACGCACGCGCAGCTCACACGCGAGCACCCGCGCCCGACCGCGGCTGCGTCGTACGCCGGCGTTGCCGCCGCGTGGCGGCCGATTCCTGCGCCGCGCCGAACGACCAGAGCCGCTCATGTGCCACGCTGCGCACTGCCACCCTTGCCGCGCCATGCTGACATCCCCTGCCGCTTTGCACCGCGCCAAAGACGCGCTGCGTCACCGCGCAACCCCGTCATCACGCCGTGCAGTCGCGTCGCCTTTACGCGCCGCAGCACCTGCCGCCGGCCAGCGCCCTGCTCCGTCTGGATCGCGTCTGAGCTCGCGCCCACGCTAATGGCGCTAGGGCCAAGAACGCTCCGCGCAGACGCTGTCACCCGCTGCTTCGCACGCCACAGAGCTGCCAGCGCCGCTGCCGCACGACGCGTCGTCGCATCGGCATTACACCGTCGCAGCGCCAGCGCCGACCGTCAGCTACGCCTCGTCTCGATCGCAATCAAGCGCGCATCTGCCCTAACGACGCTAGGACCGAGAGCTCACTCTACCCCGCGCGCTGCCGCCTCTGCCGCACGCCGC
Organism: Microstegium vimineum; assembly: GCA_022036555.1. NCBI lineage: Eukaryota > Viridiplantae > Streptophyta > Magnoliopsida > Poales > Poaceae > Microstegium > Microstegium vimineum. The sequence continues at coordinate 15,106,040 of CM039126.1, read as the reverse complement.
GGACACGCCACGCAACTGCCACCCGCCGCACCGTCGCGTCCCGGCCCCCACCGGCCGCGCCGGTCGGCCATGACCGCGCCCAAGGATGCGCCTACACCTCCTGCCTCTCTCGCACCGCCAGCACTCACCCGCATTCACTCTCTCGCTCGCGCTACCTCTGCTCTCGCTGTGCCGAGGACCGAGAGCACCGCAGCGCCCCCTTTTCAAATTCGCCACCATCCGAGCGCCTCTGCCCGATCCATCTCACACACCGCTTCGTCTTCGCCTCGCACACACGCCCTGCTCGCCTTTGTTTAGCCAGCCGAGCTCCATCGTTGCCGTACCGCCGATGTCGTTCCTCGGTTCGGACTCGCCACCGCAATGACCAAACCGCGTTCGTCTCCCTCCCGACCACCTCCGTCGCCTCCATTTCCGTGGAAGCACCAGCAAGGGTAGTCAAGGTGAGAACACCAACCCCCATACCCTAGCTTGCCCTCAGTCACCGCACCTCCGTTGGTCGTGCGCCATTGCCTCCGCCACGGAGCTCGCACGTGACCAGACTTCCTCAGAGCCTCACCGGTTCAACCAACCCCCATGCTGCACTCACCACACCACCGTAGTGCTCATGCGCACGCTCTCCGGGCAATGCACCGCCGGTAATCACCTCACCGCGTCACACCGCCGCGTAGCGTCATCACCGCACGCTGCCGGCTCGCTACAGGGCCGCGCTGGCCCTACCAACCCCACCAGTCGATGCGCGACGTCACCACGAGTCCAGCGCATCCACCCTCGCCGCCGACGAGCTCACCACCGGCGAGAAAACGCCGGTCAGCGCCGTCCCCTTCTCACTGCTGACCGACAGGTGGACCCTGTGTTGACCGCGGGCCCCGCCTGTCAGCCGCTCAGCTCACTCCCGCCTGCACTGGGCCGAGTCCAACACTGTTCATCGCCGATTTCAGAAATGCCTTTCCTTTTATTCATTTTTAGTAAATGTGTTAATGCTTGTTTATTTTATATCTAGAGTTTGGTTAATCCAAAAATGATGAATTAAATTGTGTTAGACTCTATAAATGACGATCTTTATGTTAAAAATATAAAAGTATTTTTTTGGAGAATGTCTTCAGTACTAATGTTTAAATAATCCTTTTCTGCATTTATCAAAGTTAAATGTGTTCCTGCATTAAATGATCAAATAAAATTGTGATGTTTTTATGCTAGCTTGCTCATCCTGTGTAGAAGCTAGGAAAAATATGAGTTGTCATATTCATGTGTAAGTTTCAATGGTTATCTATTAAAATGTGTTTCTACTGTTTTCTTAGATTAATTCCTGTGGTAAATCTGTGCATGTATAAATCATGAAACTTTTTGTGTAGCCTCTGTGTACCATGATCTATCTAGAAAAAATATAATATGTGATATGTTGTATGGCAGAAAAGATACTTGTAGTTCAAGTGTCCTTTTCTAGGGTTTTATTTGGAAAATCATATAGAATATAATATGTTTGTGCTGATCATGGAATTTTCTTGATAAATATGATTCTGAGTAAAGAACCTGTTAAAAATAAAATATAGCATGTTTCATCCTGTTAGCCAGTAGGTCTAGTTCAAAGTTCTTTTTCTGCATTTAAATTCATCTTTTTGTATCTGCTAGCTGGTAGTTTTGATATGGGTGATTTTTTTGCAGTAGTATCCTTTAAGCATGCTCTATTCCTTGTAATTTTTGTAGATTTTTATGAGCAGTTTGTAATAGGCTTGCTGTGTAAAGTGGTCATTAGGGTAATTATTTGGTTAAATGCTTAAGGCCACTTTTAGTGTTTTAATTCTTGCTCAAGCATCATCCCTGCACCATCAAGTTTACTTATATGCATTTCAAACATTTAGGATAAGAGGAGGAGCTTCAAGTGCCACCTCAAGAAGCAGAAGTCCAGGAGGTGCAGAAGCTGAACGAGGAGTTCCCAGAGCCAGAACCTAACTTGCCCGAGTGCACTGACCACCAGCCCTCCACCTTCACTCAAGGCAAGCCCCGGAGCATATTTAAACCTCCTAGTATTTACAATTAATTTACTTGAGTATTTTATACTATGATGCATTAGGTGACAGGAGTTGTTTGAATCCCAGTTGATGCATTACCTTCCTTGATATTTGAATTACCTACCTTGTTACCATGTTAATAAAAAGTAAAAGCAACCACTTAGCTTGCTTAGAATAAATGGTTACATTTATACTTATGTTAGCATTATCCCCTGGTGGTAATACCGATCACGGTTGGCTATATTTTTGCTATCGTGGGAAAGAACCAATGGTAGTAATGAAATGCGGTCAACTAGAAGGCAAGGGCACCAAGTGGTTTAGACTTGGGGGCAGTCCGTCCGTTGGATCGTATAGGTTTGTATACGATGGTGGCCCTCTTACATCTTTGAATGCGCCCTTTCACATAGGGGCCGTTGTGAGTATCGACCCCGAAGCCGAGTAAACACTGTCTGGGCCGACGCTCAATCTGCTGTGAGCACCCTCTAGTTTGTAGATACGACCTGATCCGTGGTGGCCAACTGATTTCTACAATTGGGTGGACCAATGCGAGCCCGCGATGATACTACCTGGACAATGTTGAGCGGTAACCCAATGCATGGACCCGACGGGGGAAGTGTGGGCGTGTGTTAAAGGTAATCTTGCTAGCTGGTTGTATACCGATTCGAGTCGCCGCCTCCCACCGGATAGTGGGGGATTATGCTGAGCTTCACCACGGTACAACTCCATGTGCCAATGCATGGACCTGAAGGGGGAAGTGTGGCCGTGTGTTAAAGGTAATCTTGCCAGCTAGTTAAATACCGATTCGAGTCACCGCCTCCCACCGGATAGTGGGGGATTATGCTGAGCTTCACCACGATACAACTCCATGTGACATCGTTAATGGTTCTACTAAAATATGGACAAATGAACTGGATATGGTATTATTCTATTGATTGCTTAGATCAAGTGATTGCTCTAGTCCAGGTGCAAAACCTAGAGGTAAATAATAGGATTGAAAATGGCTGCTCCCTAATCTTAAGTTTCTTATCGTTAGCATTTCGGCAAAGGCAAAGTTTATCCAGATCTACATAAATAGCCATGCATATCCTTGGAGTCTTTATTTTCAGTTAGATGGGTAAGTCTAGCTGAGTACATTCCCGTACTCAGGATTTATCTCGTTTGTTGCAGATGGCCAAGTATACTTTGGCTATTGTAAGCACTGTCTCTATCCTGTTGAAGGAGAAGAGGAGTAGGCTTTGGGCAAGGTCTCCTACGAGCTCATCTTTTGCTGTTGTCGGACATGGTCTCGTTGGCACCCCTATCTATTAAATGGTATTCGCGTGAAGTAAGAATTTGGGTTCGAATTTCAAAACAATGTTGTATTCGGCCACGTGTGTTGTGGCGTGAGTACTACTTTTATTTGGAACAAAGTGTTGTAATAACTTTATTTCATATTTCAAGTATCTTTGCTTAAGTGTTGTTTCGTTCGAATGTGCATACCTGAGTTTGCGCGATCTGGGTTGGATATACGATTGTTAGAAATCCTTCGAGATTTCCGGACTACCGGGGTTATATGGGCTCAAGTGCTTTAAGTGGTACTTAAATCGGCTACTTTGGTACTTGATCTCTTATAATTTGGACGGTTCTGCCACAACATGGCTCTATTCATGAGAAGATTCAATAAGGGCCTAAAAAAGAATGGGTACAAGCTCATGAAGAGAAGATTCCCAAACAAGAAGTCAAGAACTTGCTACAATTGTGGTACCACCGAATATTTCATTGTCGATTGCCCAAATGAAAAGAAAGACAACAAGTTTGACAAAGGCAAGAGGGAAGACAAGGGTGACCACAAGAAGAGCAAGAGATATGTGGGTGAAGTACACATTGGGCATGAGTGGGACCCAACGGAAGAGAATTCAAGTGAAGATGAAGAAATGGCTACCATTGCTATTCACAAGCCATCCACTTCACCAAGACTCTTCAACAACATGTCCGATGATGATGAATGCTCCCCTCACATTTGTCTCATGGCAAAGGGTGAGAAGGTAAAACCAAAACCGAAACCCATAACCCTTCCCCCAATGACATCTCTAGTAGTGATTCTAGTGATTACTCTAGTGATGATGAATCTAGTGATGAAGAAATCAATGCTATCACTAAAAATATGGATAATAAGACCAAGATCTTCATTGCTAATCTAATAGATGAATTAGAGGCAACCAAGGCTGAGTTAGCATCTAGAGAAAAGACTCTTATCAAACAAGAGGATCTCTATATTGCTAGCAAGGAAGCTCTTGCATTAGAGAGGAGTGAGGTAAGCTCTTTGACCAAGGCTTTGTCTAAAGAACAAGAGGCTCATGCTCTCACTAAGAAGGAGTGTAGTGACCTCAAGCAAAAGCATTGTGGCTTAGTTGAAAAGCATCAAGAGCTTGAGGCACAATACAACCTTCTTTGGGAGGGTAACTCACATCTCTCCAAAGCAAATGATGCCTCTTCTCCATCCACTAGCCAAGGTTGTGGAAAATGCTATAATATTGATTTGAATGATTACTCCACTAACCTTGCCAACATGAAGGCCATGAAGAAAGAGATAGCAAGGCTCAACAATGTCATCTTAGTTTCTAGAAAGAATGACAAAGACAAAGTTGAGCCAAAGAAAATCCAATACAAGGATGGAAGGCATCCATCAATCAAGGATGGGCTTGGACACACTCAAGGAGGTAAAACCAATGGAATAAAAATAGTAAAAGGCATTGAGTGTGTCCGCTTTGAGAAGAAGGGAAGCATTGGTGCAGATAAGCCTGCACAGACTGCTGCTCTGCTGGACTGCAGGCCGGCAGTGCCGCGCCCCACTAAAGGGAAGGCTACCAGTGCTTCACCTAATCAAGCCAAAGTCCATGTCAAGAGGGCGCCCAAGCAAAAGCAGGTTTCTCAGAAACCCAAAGACTCAATCTGGGTGACCAAGAACAAGTATGCATATCAACCAAAAGCAAGGTCACCTCAAGGAAGTCTGTCATCTAGCTACATGTTGAAATGCAATGACCGTGGTAAAGTCATTGCAGAATTTGTGGGTGATGAGAAACATGATAAGAGAAGCATGAACATTTGTGAAAGGATCAAGATGCCCAAGAGGGGGGGGGGAATTGGGCTTGTTTTAAAATTCTAAAGCAAATATGAAAACCTATCAAATGCCAATCACCCCCTAGTGCCTACGATCCGTGTATCCTAGCTAGAAAGCGGTAGCAGTTCATGGGAATTCAAAGCAACCTAAGCAATTCTAGTAGGTAAAATGAAAACAAGACGGAAAGTAATGGAGAAATGTAAAGAGCTAGGGAAAAAGAAATTCTCAGTGACGCAGCGATTTTTTCCCGAGGTATCGAGGTGTCGACACACCCCCCTAGTCCTCATTGGAGCACCTCGCAAGGTATCGCTCCCCCACTACCCGCGCAAGGGTAGAGTGCTCTCTACGGGCTGATTCTTCGCCACTCCGGCTCGGTGAATCGCCCACAACCGATCACAGAAGTTTGGAGAAGAGCCGCCAACAATCTCCCGGCGGTCACTTCCTCCGAACACCACCAAACCGTCTAGGTGCTGTCGAACACCAAGAGTAACAAGCACAAGACCTTCACTTGACCAACTCAAGGCTAGAAAGGTGGATGGATGCACACAAGTCACTCCTAATCACTCTAGGAGGGAAGAATAAGATGAACTCTCTCTAATCTCTCCCTCACTAGCCTCTTGACTCTCCAAAAGATTTCTCAAGGTGTCACCAGCTGAAACAATGGCCAAGAAAACCTCTAAGGACGAAGGGGCAACTATAAATAGTCCCCACCTCCAAAACTAGCCGTTTTTTACTTTTTCTTCTCTCTGCGAAGCCAACGGACTAGTCCGGAGCTCATACCACCGGACCATGCACACTGGTCCGGAGCTCACTCTAGATTCAAACTCAGGCACCGTCGAACAACTCTGCTTGGTCTGACGCTCTGGTCCGACGATCTGGTCCGGAGCCTCGGTGCTCTCTGAGTGAAAAACTTCCTCTCTTATACGAACCACCGGACCACTCTCCTTGGTCCGACGCTCTGGTCCGGAGCCAGGGGCTCTCTGCATGAACCCAATTTCCTGTCTTGAGGCGTCGGACTAGCCGTCAGACTAGTCCGGAGCCTTCTGTCTATCTGAACCAAGCCATCGGACCACTCTCCTATGGTCCGACGCTTTCCAGACAGGTGGTCCGGAGCTCCTCGAGCTGAGATTTTCCCTAAGTCAGGGACCATCGGACCACTCTCCTATGGTCCGACGCCTACTAGGCAGAGTGGTCCGGAGCCTCTTTCTCCCCCTATTTCAACTGTTTTCGCTGAGATTTCTCAAGGGATTTTGCTCCTACCATTTCTAGGGTTTATCAAGGGCTGAAAGCAAGGTCTCTAGGACAAGTTGTGACAAGTGTGCATATACCCACTCTCCTAAACTCTCCTAGGTCAAGCTACTAACCTCATACCCCCTTTATAGTACGGTCGAAGGAAAAACAAAAGCCCTAGCTATACTTAGTGCCCTTCTCAACCTTATGGCACTAAGAACTAGCCTAGTCTTCTACTTGTATCATCATCCTTTGCAACCGAAGCAATTTCCATCTTGGGGGCATGAATATCCATTAAGCCCATTCAAATTGCATCACTAATGACCTAACATAAACAACTTTGCCTCTGCAAAACACATGTTAGTCATAGTGATCTAGTATTGTCGTTAATCGCCTAAACACAAGGGTCCATGATCCTTCAATTTGGGTTCCCAAAATTGTTGTGACTAACATGCAAGGCCCTAAGATTGATTGGGGACCTAAATCTAGGAACTAATTTGTTTTGTAGGCATACTCCTCCGGTGGATCAAGTTGGGTGCTTGATAGTGGATGTACAAATCATATGACCGGAGAGAAGAGTATGTTCTCATCATATTCCCCAACTTCAAATGCAAGTGAGAATGTCATCTTCGGTGACAACTCCAAAGGGGAAGTGATTGGACTTGGTAAAGTTGCTATTACTCTTGAACATTCCATCTCAAATGTATTACATGTGAATTCGTTGAGTTACAACTTGTTGTCCGTATCACAATTGTGTGAGATGGGCTACAATTGTCTCTTTACAGATAAGGGTGTGGAAGTCTTTAAGAGGGAGGATTCCTCTATTGTCTTTACGGGTCGTTTGAAGGCCAAGCTTTACCTAGTTGACTTCAACAAAAGTAAGGCTAAGCTTGAGACTTGTTTAGTGGAAAAATCTAGCATGGGTTGGTTATGGCATTGCCAACTAGCTCATATTGGGATGAGGAACTTGGCCAAACTCCTAAAAGATGAACACATTCTTGGACTAACAAATGTTCATTTTGAGAAGGATAGAATTTGTAGCGTTTGCCAAGCCAGAAAGCAAGTAGGTGTACCTCACCTACCAAAGAGCATTGTCTCCACCAAGCAACCATTGGAGCTAATACACATGGATCTCATTGGACCGGTGGCCTACATAAGCATTGGTGGTAACAAACATGGTTTAGTTATTGTTGATGACTTTACTCGTTTCACTTGGGTGTTTTCATGTATGATAAGGCACAAGTGCAAGATAAGGTGAAAACCTTCATTAGAAGAGCACAAAGAGAATTCGGTTTCCAAATCAAGAAAGTTCATAGTGACAATGGAACCGAGTTCAAGAACACTCAAGTGGAGGAGTTCCTTGATGATGAGGGCATCAAGCATGAATTTTCAGTTCCATACACCCCTCCACAAAATGGTGTAGTAGAAAGGAAGAACCAGACACTTATTAACATGGCAAGAACAATGCTAGATGAGTACAAGACTTCGGATATCTTTTGGGCCGAAGCCGTCAACACCGCTTGCCATGCTATCAACCGGCTCTATCTACACAAGATCTTGAAGAAGACTTCATATGAGCTATTAACCGGTAACAAACCAAAGGTGTCATACTTTAGAGTTTTGGGTGCAAGTGTTTCATACTTAACAAGAAACCCAAAACCTCTAAGTTTGCACCTAAAGTTGATGAAGGTTTTCTTCTTGGTTATGGATCAAATGAGCATGCCTATCGCGTATTCAACAAGACCTTAGGGAAAATTGAAATCGCGATAGATGTGACATTTGATGAATCTAATGGCTCTCAAGTAGAGCAAATTGATCAAGTGATTGTAGGTAATGAGGAACCACCTTGTGAAGTAATCAAGAACATGGCCATTGGTGACATTAGACCACAAGAAATCCAGGCCACAGAAGTGGAACCTCAAGGTGCTGAAGCCACTGCTCCAAGAATTGAAGAAAATGGGCCAGCAGTGCTCCCTGGTCCAGCCTCTCTGCCTGACCACGACATTGCCGGACCAGAGGCCGGCACTGCCGGACCTAGCAGACAGGCAGCAGCAAGCTCACCAGCAAGCCCAAAGAACCTACAACCAATATTTGAAGAGCATGAGTATGAAGATCAAGCTGATCAACAAGAAGCTACAGAATACCTAAGATTGAGGCAAACAATTCAAAGAGATCATCCCATTGATAACATTCTTAGGAGTCTCCGAAAGGGGGTAACTACTCGTTCACATTTGACAATTTTTTGTCAATTTTACTCTTTTGTCTCCTCTTTGGAACCTCTCAAGGTTGAACAAGCTCTCGATGATCCGGATCGGGTGATGGCTATGCAAGAAGTGCTTAATAGCTTTGAAAGGAACAAGGTTTGGTCATTGGTGGAAAGACCAAATACCAATGTGATTGGCACCAAATAGGTCTTCCGCAACAAGCAAGATGAGCAAGGCGTGGTGACAAGGAACAAAGCAAGATTGGTGGCTCAAGGTTTTACTCAAGTGGAAGGCTTAGACTTTGAAGAGACTTATGCACCGGTGGCTAGGCTTGAAGCAATTCAAATGCTTTTGGCCTATGCTGCCCATCATGACTTCAAGCTTCATCAAATGGATGTGAAGAGTGCATTCCTTAATGGTCCTATCCAAGAGTTGGTGTATGTTGAGCAGCCACCGGGTTTTGAAGATCCCAAATTCCCACATCATGTCTTCAAGCTCCATAAGGCGCTCTATGGGCTTAAGCAAGCACCAAGAGCATGGTATGAATGCCTTAAGGAATTATTAATCATACAAGGCTTTGAAATAGGCAAAGCGGATCCTACTCTCTTCACTCATAAAGTCAATAATGATATCTTTGTGTGCCAAATATATGTCGATGACATAATATTTGGTAGTACTAACCAATCCTTCTGTGATGAGTTTAGTAGGATCATGACTAAGAGATTTGAGATGTCTATGATGGGTGAGCTAAAGTTCTTCCTCGTTTTTCAAATCAAGCAACTCAAGGAAGGGACTTTCTTATTCCAAACCAAGTACACCCATGATATGTTGAGAAAGTTTGACATGGTGAATGCAAAGCCAAACAAGACTCCCATGCCAACCAATGGAAATCTTGATCTTGATGAAGGAGGGAAATCCATGGACATAAAGGTATATCGCTCCATGATCAGCTCTCTCCTTTACTTATGTGCATCTAGGTCGGATATAATGCTTAGTGTATGCATGTGTGCTAGATTTCAAGTTAACCCGAAAGAGTGCCACTTGGTGGCCGTTAAGAGAATTTTGAGATATCTAGTTTTCACTCGTAACCTTGGCTTATGGTATCCTAAGGGCTCTAAGTTTGATCTACTTGGGTATTCGGATTCCGATTACGCCAGTTGCAAGGTAGACCGAAAAAGCACTTCGGGGACATGTCAATTCCTTGGACAGTCCCTAGTGTCTTGGAGTTCTAAAAAGCAAAAATTGTGTAGCCCTTTCCACCGCTAAGGCCGAGTATGTTACAGCCGGCGCATGTTGTGCTCAACTACTTTGGATGAGGCAAACCTTAAAAGATTTCGAATGTCAATTCACCAAGATACCTCTCTTGTGTGATAACGAGAGTGCCATCAAACTCGCAAATAACCCGGTTAGTCACTCTAGAACCAAACACATAGACATCCATCATCACTTCTTGAGAGACCACGAATTAAAAGGAGATATCGCAATTCGCCATGTGAGCACCGAAAAGCAACTAGCCGATATCTTCACTAAGCCTCTCGATGAGACAAGGTTTTGTGCTTTGCGTAGTGAGCTGAATATTCTTGACTCTCGTAATGTGGTTTGAACTATAGCACACATTTGTTTGTCCACCTAGCGACTTAGGCAAAACTTTGAAAATTTCAATTATGTGTTTCAAAATCAATTTTGAAAGAAACTTAAGTATGGTGGTCATTGTATGTACTGTTGAATTGCTTACTGACCATCATAGGGCAAGGAGTATATGTCTACATTACATAAATATAAAGTATAAAAGTGGCATAGCTCCTCACCGCCCTGGCAGGCCAGCAGTGCCGGCCCTTGGCACAGTAGTGTCGGGGTGCCCGGCAGTGCCGGACCCAGCCCGGTAGTGCCACCACTTAACGGCCCAGAGCCGTCGGGTCTCGGGTCTCATCTCTCGGGCCCCTCTTTTATTCCCTGCCCAGGCCCGAGGGGACTCCATCCCAAGTCCTTTTCTCCCCAACAGAACCCTCTCCCTCTCCTCTCTCAACCCCAAGGAGACCTAGGGAGCCCGGAGGTCCCTCTCTTCTTCCCGGTGGTGCCGCCCTTCGGAGGTGCTGGCATTGGAGGAGGTGTGGAGGATCTTCCTCCCTGCGTCAAGCTCCGTTCAAGCCCGACCTTCTTCATCCTCATCCCTCTCTTTCAAAGGTAATAACTTGGAACCCTAACTTGGCTCGATCTATGCAATATATGGATTTTGAGATGGGATTTAGGTTGTTATTAGTTGCATTATTTATGGTGATGTACCTCTAGTAGTTAGATTCAATCAAAACCTAGATTCAATGGAGGACTGATGGAGCTAGCAATGGTGCTGTCTGCACTAGGCCGGCAGTGCCGGGCCCCTGGTGATAGCACTACTGCATATGCTCCTACAATCGTCTATTGACTCTAGTTTTTGGTTCAATCTCTCCACTAGAGTTCCAGTTACTATTCTAAGTGCAGAAACTTAACCCTAACTCCTTTTAAATGCATATATGGATGTCGGAGGACCAAGAGATGCAAGAGGAAAGGGGCCAAGGACAAAGGCCCGTGATCACAGAGGAGGCAGAGGTGGTGTTGATGATGGCCTAAGCCCAAGGCAGAGGATCAGACAGGAGAGTGAGCTACAAATGGCTGGAAGAACCATCATGGAAGGTGCTTTCCCTAGGAAACCTCATGATTTGGGACTTTTTGATGGTTCATATCTCATTGAGCATGCTGAGGAGATACTTGTCAGAGAGCCTCAGGACAGCCGTGCTAGAGAAAGAGTTAACTATCAGAATCAGTGGCGGTCTGTCCAAGAGCAAAGGGCCATCTATCCTTATGATGTGCCAAAGGACATGGGAGTGGACTACAGGTTCTGGAATGTTTTTCATTCTGATTATTATTCCACTGTTCTCCTCCATGCAAAGAAGCCCAAGGTCATCAAGATAAAGTACGTTGATTGGGAGCATTTGGAGAACAAGAGAGATCCAGTGTTTGACAGGGTGATTGATCAGTGTAAGCAGCTGGGCATGTATGAATGGATGGGTTTTCAAAATGGTTGGAACACAAAAATCATCCACCAGTTCTTTGCTACTTATTACCTTGACAGGGAGAACCATGTGATGCACTGGATGACTGAGGGCATGCATTACAGGTTGTACTTTGTGACATTTGTCCGTCTCCTTGGATTTGGAGAAGATGACAAAGAGTGCTCTAATGTTCATGATGAGAGAGGTCTGTCAAATGAAGAAATTTCTCAGCTCTACATCAAGCCTGAGGAGGCAGGTGGTCTTGTGAAGGGGTTAAGGAGTAAGTACTATATCTTGAACAATCTCTTCAGGACCACCCTATATCCCAAGGTGGGATCAGCCTCTAATCTCTATGCTTCATCCAAGAATGTGCTAAGGAGGATGAGAGGAGCACCACCCTTTTCAGTGTCACGCTTTCTTTGGGATGAGATATTTATTGCAGCTGATGATGCTAGGAGGGAATTCCCTATGCTCCCTACCTCATGTTCATTATTGAGAGAGTGACAGGCCGGATCTACAACAAGGACACCGTCCATGAGCCTTACAAAGGTGAGAAGGCTATTCACTCTACAGTTCAGGAGATAGTGACTCCTCCCAGGGCTAGCACCAGAGCAGCAGCTTCAGATTTTCCTAAGTCCTCCAGACGAGCAGCAACTAGCAGAGGTAAGAGGAAAGGGAAGCTTGGCAGGCTTCTGAATAAAATCTTCTCTGACATTTTCTATGCAAATGATCATGCTTATCAGACCAGACTGGAGATCAGACAGCTCCGACAGGAGCAGGGCCTCAGTCAGTTATTTCCTCCCACTCCTCCACCAGATCTCAGTGAGGAGTCCACATATGGCTCAGATGATGATGAGGATTCAGATGATGATGAGGAGGAGATCGAGGAGCAACAACCACCGAGATGCAAGGGTCGCACTAGCGGTCCTGGTGTTCACTTCACAAGCACTCCAGATGATGCTGTTGATGATGATGAGGCCGATGAAGATGATGGTGATGGTGATGATCACATGGATGAGGATAGCGACTAGTTTGTATTCTTTTTGCTATGTTCTTCTTTTCTTTTTGGTGACTTGTTGCCAAAGGGGGAGAATTACTAAGTGAAGGGGGTACAACATTTCCATTTCTTCGAGACCGTCATGGAGCAGATGCTAGTTATCTTTATTTTAGTTTGTGAGATAAGAGAGCAACATCAAAACTATTTTATTGTAATATTGCCATTTAAGTACTTGTTTTATGTTATTTATGGACATGTACTCTCTCATATATATCATGCTTGTCTCTGTGTGCATCTAATTTACCTATATATCTTGATGTGTGGTCGTGCTTATGCTTCCGCCCGCAGGCTTGCTGTCTGCAGTCAGGCCGGCAGTGCCGGGCTGCTCTGACAGCAAGCACCTCTGATCTTTGAGAGACAGGTTTGTTGATCACGCTTATACTTGTGACACCTTGTTTAGCACCCCACAGCAGCCATGAATGTAGGGGGAGCCCTATTTCACTCCAATATGTGAATTTTGGCTTTTCATGCCAAATTGGAAATTCAAATTCCCATTCACATATTTAGGGGGAGCTCCTACACCCATGACTTGCATTGTCTCAGATTATTATTCACTTTTGTAAGTTCTAAGTGTGTTGTCATCAATCACCAAAAAGGGAAGATTGAAAGTGCAATCAAGCCCTAAGTGGGTTTTGGTGACATGACAACATATTTAGAAGACTAATGAGACTTTACAAGTATGACAACCAGGTTAAACATAAGGAGGTTGATGAATAGGTTGGCGGACCCCTCCAATTACAAAAGTGCATGGCAACAAGCTCAAATGACTTTAATTTATTTTATATTTCGAAATTGAGTTAGGTATGTCGTACTATCAAGAGGGATTCAACACGCATACCAACAAGTGAACCAAATGCAACATCTATCCAAACATATCACACCTCCACATACATAGTAGGCAAATCAGTCAGTTATTCCAAGATTCAATCTTTGTTGTTTCTGCTAGGCCGGCAGTGTCGGGCAGTCCGGCACTGCCGCGCCTATGGCCGGCACTGCCATGACTTGTTCTACCCGTTGGACAGTGAAGGGGTATTTCTTACTTCCTCACTTCTCCCCAATGGCTATCTCTGCTCATTCACTCATTCACACTTCGAGAGACAGAAAGAGGAGCTCTCTTCTTGCTCTCCCTTCTCCCTTGGTGCTCAACCACTCTCCTCCATTGATTTGCAATCAACCTTTGAGAGATTGAGCTTCCAAGATTGAGAAGAAGCTTCTCCCTCGGATCTTCAACTCCTACAAGCATTTGGTTTGCGTGGTGGCCGGCGGTTTGAGTTCTTTACTCTTGGAGCTTTGCTCCTAGCCAGCTAGGCGTCGCCCTTGAGCTTGCCTCCTTCGTGTGGCAGCCTAGGGAGGTTTGTAACATCCCATTTGCTAATACATTTCCCCTCATATCAAGAGTTCATTCTCTTGACTTGAGATCGAGGAAAGAGCAAGCCTTTGTGGCGAGCTTGAGTCTTGTGTGGCGCACCTTAACAACGTGGATGTAGGCAAGCCTTGGTGGCAAGCTGAACCACGGGTCAAATCTTGTGTCCCCTTGTGTTTGTCTCTCTACTTTGATATATATTGTTTGCAAGGTGATTTCTAGAGTTTGGACCCGATCTACGTGGTGGGTGTGTTGCTACCACTTTCAAGTGGTGCTAGAGGTTCCTTACACCTTTAGGAAGGTTTTGATTCAAGTACTTTGTTCATTCTAGTTATATATTTTGAGTTGTGCTCAGTTCTGTCCAGGTGACCAGCATTGCCGCCCCAGAGAGCAGCAGTGCGGGCACCCGCGGCAGTGCCGAACCCAAGGCCGGCAGTGCCGGGCCTCACTGATAGAAAAGTTGAGATTTGTTTTAAACATGCCTATTCATCCCCCCCTCTAGGCTATTTAGGTCCTTACAGCGTCCACAGCAGCGCCGCACGTCGCCTCCACATGACATCTCTCCCCCCCTTTCGGAGCAGCGCGCCCACGAGCTGCCATAGACCTACTTGACGTGACCTAAGGTTAAGCCTTTTACATCTTGACTTACCTTTGTTATTTAAGACTAAAATGTGAAATAAGTTTGGAAATAAAATATGAAATAAATTTGGACTACAACTATTGCCTCCTGGATCACATGGAAAGAGCTTAACCACTGGCTTTATGAGGCTTGAAAATTGGGGAACAGACGAGATGACCGCTGCAGTTCTTGGCACAGATTGAACCGCCGTTGGTGCCCGCTGTTGCATTGCCATGGTCATTGTCGGGAGACACCATACCTGGAGCACTGTAAGAAAGACAGGCGAGCTTGAGTGGTCAAACCTGCATGCTGTGATTTGCTCTCGTGTCGTCGTGAGCGCCATACGCCATGGCCACACCATGCGCCGGACAAGAAAGCCTCGCACGGCTACTTGCATGCACGTCACTGCTTGCTCCTCTGAAGATTTCTCCCCACGGAGAGCCTGCACCCGCCGTCGTGCCAGGAGTCCCCATGCTGCTGCCTGTAGGCATACTACCGCTCGGCGCTTATGAGTCTGCGCCTTGAGTAGTGTCATTAGATGATCCAACATTGTGGCCATATGACGGAGCTGCTCAGACATTAGAAGATGCCCCTCGGCAAGGGCGTGTAAGGCGTCGTTGGTAGCGATGGAAGGGGTGGTCGGTGTTGGCGACTGGTGGTAATGGTGAGTGGGAGAGAGTAGGTGAGGATCGCCGGACTCATGATACCAAGTTGTCATGGAGATTGGGTCCATGAGATAACTAGACCTAGGCTATGATTTTCATGGCCACGATCCGTGTCTTCTCCAGTGAGGTTTTCCCCTCCGCCGCAGGTTTGATTGTTTAGAAGAGATAGAGAGAGATTAGATTGATAATACTTTTCTTAATCCTTACGGATACTGATTACAAAGATATATATAGCCTGTCACAGGCAACCGACTAGAGCTAATATAATTATTCCTAAATAAGACCTGACCGATGGCTTTCCATCCTAGCAACTCAGCGGTGCATCCTAGCTGCCTGACGTCTCTGGACGCGGTCTGCTGCACGCCGGATTTCCCGGGCACGGTGCCGTCTCGTGTACGTGCGCCCGTACGGGCTAAGCGCGACTCCCTGGCGCTCGCGCTCACCTTCCACGCGCTGGCCCAGCGCGTCCACAGCAACGCCACGCCTCGCCTCGCGCTAGGCCAGCGCGTCCACGGCAGCGCCGCGCCTCGCCTCCACATGACATGAGCAACTGTCTTTTTTTAACGTCCAAATAATTTTTGGCGGGTTTATGGGTGTTCAGGGCCGTCTCAATAACTTCTAGAGCCCTTGGACAAACTGCAAACAAAACAGTACAGGCTCAGCAATATACTATTTTAATATGACAACTGAATTGAAATATATATAGTATTATTAATAAGAGTTAACTTGCAATGTATATTTAGTTTATAAAAAAAATAAAAAGATCAATTTTATTCAAAATATCTTTCTCAATGTTGCACATAGCTAAAAATTATATATTTATTGAACTAAAAATTTGGAAATTTAGAACCCTATAACAGTGAATGACTTGAATTTTAAAAAGTTACATTTCCTCTAAAATCCCTACGCGGCTTGATGAATTAAATAATAATTAATAGATCAACTATTCAGATAGCCTGTATAAATTGAATTGCAAGGTCAAAAATCAAATTGAAGCTGTCACTTGTCAGATCAAATAATCGAACTCAAACATTGATACCCTGTTCGCTTGGTTTATCAGTCATGGTATAATGTTTTTCTTTCACAACAAAACAGCTAACAACATCAATGGACTTATCGTCCGTAGAAACGATCACCCGAACAGAGCGTGAAATCGCCTAAAACTGAAATCACTTACAAGTTTCACCGCTTCAATCCTCTCCATCTGCAGACCACATGGAGAATCAAGCAGCGCAGCGCCGCTGCGTTAGCTTGCATCCGCTGGGCAGCTACGATCGTACGAACGAGGTTATAGGATTACGGCAATACATGAACGTCGGAATGGCCGCAACAGATGAAATGCACGGTTGCGGGGCCGCATACTAGCAGGTCATCGCGCAGACTTGACTACGACTGCGCCAAATACATGTACTATAGATAGATAGGTATACTCATGCCCCCCCGAGAGGCATGGCCCCCGGCCATCACACTGCCTGCCCTCACCCCTAAGATGGGCCCGTGGGTGTTGTTGGAGATATTGTATAGATTTTATGTTAATCAAATTTTGCTGGAGGTCACCGCAAAACCATGTGAATTTGTTGTACCCGAATCACATCACTCCTATTCTTTTATTAATTTCTCATGTTTCAAGACTGCTGACAGAGATCAAAACTTTTATATATTTAGAATTCTCTGAATATACCATTTCTCATGTATCCAGAGAATGATGCATCATGCCACAACTTCAACGCCATAGTTGCGTCATGCGTTTGGTTTGATGCCTGACTTGTGGCGTGCCATAACCTTGCCGTAGTCCTCTACTGGTGTCCTAGGTTCGGTGGTCGATTTCAGCGCCAAACGTGTCCGTAATGTTGTAGCAGATACTCTGGCTGCTATAGGTCTGAATTGTACTGATGCTCCTCTGCTTTGGCAAGACCATGTACCGGACTTTATAGCTTCTTTATTGTCCGGTCACCTGCCAGAACCACGGTAACGAAACTGATTTTTGCTGTAATTGTTCACCGACATCATCATTGTTGGAGCGTCACCTACACCGGCACCGACGACAGAAGCAAATGCCCGACGTTCGGCATGGGTGGCCACACCCCTAGCTGTGTTGCACAGGAGCACCGGCCTGTGTCGCCGCGCCGCCCCCTGTCGCACGCGCGGTTGACGGTTCCGAGGAGGAAGAAAGTGCATTTGCTGAAAACCCCCTCTTTTTCTTTCTATATATTTCACTATTCATTGACTCTGTCAAATCATCCCGATAACCCCATAATTCTTTACATATTTTAATAAAGTTATAGCCAAGCCTTTTATGCAGTGATGTGTTCCGACAAATTTCAGTGAAGAGGCAAATATCAAACGAGGGCAAAGAAGTTATTTCACCCACCTTCTCTCTTGAAATATGATAAATAAATAAAATAACAGATGCAGTGTGTTACGATAAACACTACGAATTTGTAATGGTACTAGGCAAATTCTCATCGTTACGGTATGTACCAGCTAATTACATGTTTATATGTGGTATCCTCTAACAAAATTTACCTATGTTTCAGTACACGAGTCTTTTTTTTTATAAAAAACATGCTTATTTTTAACACTGTTAGAACAGAGTCATTTAATACAGATTGCAGTGTAGCCATCAAAGGGCACTGTGAGGCATATGATCTCTATTGGAAGAAGAAAATCCTAGAGTAGCATCTGCTGGCTGGTGTAGTGCAAAAGCCAGTTTTGCCAAAGTGTGAGCAGTATGGTTTAGTATCCTCCCTATTTTTAGAATCTTCGTGTTTCTCTGTTTTGTTGAGTCGATGAAAATCTGAGTTAGATGTTTGATCTTCCATTCAATCAGTACACGAGTCTTTGGCTGTTTGCAGAAGCTAAGAAATAGTCCCTCGGTGGGCCTGCCGTTCTAGTACAGTCAGTCCCCGGAACAAGAGGCCCATACATGGATTTTCAAGATAGGGAGGCAGCCAATCACAGCCAAGCATCTGGCCACGTGTCCACTCACAACTCAGGGCGAGAGCCAAGAGGACAGCAGGGCACCGGCCGGCGAGACCCACGTCTACGTGCACAATAACTGTTCCACTTTTGGTCCATTGCACGCAGCGCATAAGGTAGAACACCACAAAGAGAGCGAGAGGCCCAGAAGCGCTTTAGCCGTAGCGATAAGAGTGAGCAGCTGGTGCACCGGCATGGCTGCCACGGCGTACTCCGTGGCGCTCCTCGGCGGCGCACGCCTGCCGGCCGCCCCGTGCTCCGCCCTCCTCCCTCGGCGCAGCGTCTGCCAGCTTCGCCTCCAAGATGCACCGAGGCTCTCCCTGCTCCGTGCGAAGGCTGCGTCCGAGGACACGTCGGCCTCCGGCGACGAGCTCATCGAGGACCTCAAAGCAAAGGTATAGTACTGTACGTGCCAACTGCCGGCTGTGTCCACAAATCGACATGTATCTATTCGCCATCCATCAGGCAATGCGCGCATGCCTAGCTTGACCTCACCCCTTTCCGTGCCTGTGACTTTTGACTTGCAGTGGGACGCCGTTGAGGACAAGCCCACCACCCTCTTGTACGGCGGCGGCGCCATCGTCGCCCTCTGGCTGACGTCCGTGGTCGTCGGCGCCATCAACGCCGTGCCGCTGGTATGTACTGCTGCTTGTAGTGTCTTCCATCCGTGACGGAACACCTGGCTATTGTTCCAGTCCAATCCTGCTCTGAGTTGCGCTAACCGGCCGTGCTGTTCTTGAGCAGCTCCCCAAGATCCTGGAGCTCGTTGGGCTCGGCTACACCGGTTGGTTCGTGTACCGCTATCTCCTCTTCAAGGTAACCGAGATAGAGAGATCGTGGACATAAAATCCTTTTGCACTTGTCTTAATCTTGTTCAGATTTCTTAGCTATTTTTTTTTTAATCTTGAACTGCTACGTGCATATATCTCTAATAAGTTATACATATACAAAGAAGAGCTCTCTCTTACATAAATGTCTTTGGTTCTTCTTTTTACTCCAATTACAGGAAAGCAGGAAAGAGTTGGCCGCCGACATTGAGACCTTGAAGAAAAAGATAGCTGGAACAGAATAAACTCTCATGGAAAGTTTTAGAGGGTTCCTTTCTTTGGAAAGATAATCGGAGAACCGTACCAACGCAACTCTTGAGTGTACTACTGCCCATGTGCTATGTGATGTATATCTTCTGTATACAAAGGAAGCTTCGTTTGTTGTGTATGTAGTAGCATTGTAGTTTAAATGTATCGTACTACCTATCTGCTATATTCTTCTTTTTAATTTAGCAAATTTGTGAGTACATATTGTACGCAAATAAGAACATAAACAAATAGAGTGTGTAATCTATATCAGCATTAAGAACTTATTCGGTAAGATAAATAATATACAATTGTAACATAAACAATCATTCCCTTCATTCTAAATTCCAAATTCTAGATCACCTCGGTTGACTAATTTTTTTTATAGGAAAAATACAATAATATCTAAATTATCAAGATATATTTCTTGAAAAGTTTAATAAAACTATTCTTTTCAAATTACATGGTGCATACAAATGTGCTTATAAACACACACACTCACCTCTATAAACACACGCACATAAGTTCTATTGATGTGAGCACATTCAAAAGACTAAGCTGGTAGTCTCACCACATGTTGGTTTTTGTCAATGGGCATATTTTCTACTACTGAAAGAATAATAGCTCTCCTAAATTTTGACCATTAGAAAAATGCAAAGTCGAGGAGTCTTTGTTTGAGTACTATTGCTGATGTGAGCTCTGTTTGTTGTGTACTCCATTTATGTGTTTAAAGTTAGCTTTGTTGTCTAATAGTGATGTAGTTTGTTGTGTTTTTAAAAAGGATGTAGTTAAAATATATTGCACTACTTGCTATTAAATTCTTCTTTTGATTTAGCAAATTTGCAAGTACATTTGTACATACATAAATAAAAAACTTAAAGAAACAGTGTTTGTAATCAATACCATTACAAAATATCTTAATCTTTGATAGGCGATTGAGATGCAATTCTAACGGCCTTTACACTATGTAGAACCATAAAATTTTTGGTGACAAAAATGGTGACGTGTAATAAAAAGTGGCAAACCATATTTCATGATATTGTAATGCTTAAGAAATTTTGACCAAGTTTAACAACTACTACTTTTAGGACATGCCTATCTCAAACTCATGTTTTTAAAGGTTTGGGACACTCAAGTACTCTCTCTGTCCCACAAAAGAATTCAGTTCTAAATGCATTCTTGGTTCTCATGCCGAACTTTGAGGAGAGTATATTCAATAACCAGCTAAAAAATAGGTTATCCTATAGCTACCGCCATTTATGATAATTTATAAATTGTTTTAGATAAAGTGAATACATATAAACGATAATTATAGTACGACAAGAAATATAATTTAGTTGTTTCTTGACACTTTATTCAATGTGACTTGTGGCTTTAAGTGATGGTCACAGATCAAAGACATATATTAACGAAAACAATTTTTCTATATCACACCTGGGTGAAATGGGTGGGTGGGTCACGGGTGGGGTAGGGGAGAGGGGAGCTTAGAGTTTGTTGGAGTTATACATGTTTCAATAGACCTAAAGGGAGCTTTAAGGTGAGTGGTAGTAGCGATTGAGATTAAGGCCCCGTTTAGTTGAAGCCAAAAACCAAAATTTTTTGCATAGTACCCGTCACATCAAATCTTGCGGCACATGCATGGAGTACTAAATGTAGACGAAAAAAAAACTAATTGCACAGTTAGCCGAGAAATCGTGAGACGAATCTTTTAAGCCTAATTAGTCCATAATTGGACAATTTTTGCCAAATAAAAACGAAAGTGCTACAGTAGCCAAAAGCCAAAAATTTTTGCAACTAAACGGGGCCTAATACGGTTGGCTGGCGAAGCGGTAGTGTGAACACATTAAGGCCATAAATTGGGTTTCAGTGACCGATGAACATATGTCTGATCGCCAATGCTGGTTAGGTAGTTTTGTTAGAGTAATAACTCATGGCCCCAGTCCGTTAGGGCAGTCCCAATGATGTATTGATAATGGTTTCTATCATCATTAAATTACTTGCCCTATAGGTAAAATGCTGACATGATAATATAATTAATGATGAAAGAGAGCACAAATCCTACGAACGGTTTCCTCATGAAGAAATCAGGTCTTCACTCCACCTAATGCACCAAGAAACTATGAAATTGCCATTGGAAAGAAACCACCAGTTTCTAGGGGGCTCGTGACACACTCTCATAGGAGGAAGAAGATAGAGTTGAGAGAGAGAAAGAGAAAATAATTATTACTCGAAGGCACCTCCATTGTGGAAGATAGTTTCTATAGTTGATTTCTTGTGCTATGGAAATCGTGTCAGTTTCTTCCATTGGGACTGCCCTTTGGGAGGGTAGATATGATCATATAAGGGCACTTCCAATGCAAGACTATCATAGAGTCCAAGACTATTTATTATTACTTATTTATTACATTTTGCTAATGTGGCAGTATATTTATTGAAGAGAGATGATGAAAAAACAATACTACAAGTCTTATTTAGACTCTAAGTCTACAACACTCGAGGTAATAAATAGGTTTAGACTCTATGATAGAGTCTGCATTGTGAGTGCCATAACATAAACCCTCTAGCATGTCATATTTATGACGAGTTGTTGTATTTTTTACTTTCTCGATCTTAATATAAAAGATGCGTAAATCTTTTGCGTATTCGAGAGAAAATATCTATACGAGTGATTGATCAATACAAGACTATATAACTAACGCGTACTTTACAGGTTGTAATTATTATTATTAGTGATATTTATGGCTACATTGTATTCTGGCCATGGATTTCACCAAAGGATAGTCACAAAGGTTAGGACACTATCGTTTCTAGGTGCAAACTTTTGTAATAAGTAGTACATAAGTCATCGGTTTTCTTGGTCCATACTATTAAGAGCGGTCGAGATGCTTGATCTAGTTTTTGATCCAAGAGTGTTTTAAGATGCACGAAAAAAAGAGAAGATTCTAGGGAAAAAATACAAAGAAGATGTTTTTAGACCAAAAATCATCTAAATTACTGTCCTAATTATTTTACAAGTCAACATATGGACTTTTGTTTGGATAAATGGTTAGCACACAAATTTTACAGCCGGTTTGGCCTAATTTCTTTTTTTTAAAAATAAGCATATGAGGAGCTATACGGGTCCATCCTCATCCACGATTACACTATCACCATTAAGGAGCGCATGCTCATCGGCCAAATCCCCGGCCACCGGCACATTAGTACCATTTGTGGCTTGCTCACCCATACCAATACGATCATCCGCTGGCGTTGCCTCCTTGCAGCGCAAGGCAGCGCGGTGATTTGACTCCCATCTGTAGTGATACCTGTCTCTCTTTGTCATTTGTCGTGATCGTCATTGATTGACACCGTCAATGAGGTGGGATGAATAAGACCTTGTTTAGATGTCTTTAAAATTTCGAAACTTTACAAGATTCTTCGTCACATTGAATCTTTAAATCTATACATGGAATATTAAATATAGGTAAAAGAAATAACTAATTACAACCGTTTATCTATAATTTGCAAGACTAATCTTTTGAGCTTAGTTAGTCCATGATTGGACAATTGCCAAATACAAACGAAAGTTTCACAGTGTTTTTGCATCTAAACAACGCCCAAGTCATCCCATCCCATGGCTTTGGATTTTCACTACAATTTGCAATTTGGAGTTCTGCTCGGTCTCTATCGACGATGAGGGCTTGCCTCTTTTGAGGATGGCTTCCCCATCCATGACATCGACAACGAGTTCTTCCTGCGAGCCCAAATTGATGCTTTGGTCTGAACTTTCTGTGGTCTGTGCCTTGATTTGAGTTCTGAACTTCTGATCTGAAACTTGTCCAGTGTTGCTGTCAAAACTGAAGTTTGGTCTGATCTTTTACTATGCTTTGTTCTGAAACTCCAGTGATTGTCACAATGGTCATTCTCACTAGATTATTCTGAATTCCATGGATAAATTCTTCTTGAACATGTAGAAGGATGAGAATTCAATGCATCAGTTGTCTGCAAATTCAGACTACAGGCTTGTTAGATCCAAAACCGTAGCGTTTCGTTTGTATTTGGTAAATATTGTTCAATCATAAAGTAACTAGGTTGGAAAGATTCATCTTGAAAATTACAGATGCAATTAGCTATATTTTTTACCTATATTTAATGCTCCATACATGCGTTGAAATATTCGAAGTGATAGAGAATCTTGTAAAATTTTGAAATTTGGAAGGAAATTAAACAAGGGCTACTTGCATAACCTGAACCAATTGGAACGGTAATTGAATGGCTGCATGCGTGTGAATGTTATTTGCACTTCACATTCAGGAGATATTTCCGCAATGGTAATAGCTAGTAGTAGCTATATAGCCAGCTGATATGGAGGTGAGAGACAATAAAAGAGACTAATATATATTACTGGACTCATATGCTTTTCTCACATAGTCTTGGGTTACGTGAAATAGATAGATTATTTAATCGTAGCTAGTGACTACCCTCTCTTCTACTTTTTTCAGGTCACGTCACATCTAACTAGCTAAATAGCTAATCATTGCGGACGCCCTCTGCACCCCCCAAACAGCAAGTGTTACATTACTCCGCAACTAAACTGTTGGTTCGGTCCAGTGGGCTACCTCAACACAGGCCACCAGAATGTTCCCTTCCAGCTCCGCCTCCGCCACGGCCCCCCGCTTCCTCCGCCCCTTCACCTTCACCTTCGCCGCCACCGCACCCCGCCGCGCCATGGCGGCATCCGCGGGCGGCCCAAGCGACCCGCCGACGCAGCAGTCTTCTCCCACCAAGGCGGTGCGCGTGGTGGTGAAAGGCCGCGTGCAGGGCGTCTTCTTCCGGGACTGGACCGTGGAGACGGCGCGCTCCCTGGGGCTCGCCGGGTGGGTCCGCAACCGCCGCGACGGCACCGTCGAGGCGCTGCTCTCCGGGGACCCGGAGAAGGTCGACGAGATGGTGTCCCGGCGGATCCCCGTGGGCCCGCCCGCCGCCGTCGTCACCGCTGTTGTGCCCTCCCCCGCCGAACCGGTCGCCCGCGACGAGGGCTTCCACCGCAAGCCCACCGCCTGACTGGTGGGCTGGTTCGTCGGCCATCCGTGTGGCGTGGTCAGTGGCGAACGGCGCCGCTCGCCTGTGGTAATCAATCTACTCAAGAACACGTACGTTCTTTAACTGGAGATTGTTATGCTAATTTACGGCGTTGAATCAAATAATCTCAATCACGACGAGGAGCTTTTCGATGAGTGGACCAGGATTGTGACTGCTTGATGCACTCGGTTCTTGTGATCATCATGTTTTATGCAGCCCCGTGAACTGTGTGGCGTTTCTGACAAATATGCGGTGCCTGTAATTATCTGCTCAGTTCCGAGAGAAATGGTTGTGGATGGCGCATTTGCGCTTGAGATTTGCTTTCAATATTTCTATGGATTCTTTCAAAAAAGAAAAACTGTGCAGATTGTCTGTTCGTCAGCACTACTTTACCGATACTTTTTAGCGCACGAATAATATTTTTCTCTCACAACAAAATTAGCATGAACACAACAAGTTTCAGCAAGACGAGCAGCACCTAGTGTCCACGGTACAGTTATGAGAGATTTGAGAGGATCATTGATGTCCCCAGTGTGCCGGTCATTTGTTGAATCTCTTGTTGATGATGCAACAAATGAATTTGACTTCAACTTAGAAAACTTCTTACTTACTTTTTCTATGAGTACATTGATTAAACTAGACGCTTAAGAGATTTTTCCTAAATATCATGACATATTGTGTTTAGCTTATTTTTAAAACCCATGTAGAAATAGAGTCGTTAAATACTTAGCAAAATGTTGCAAATTACTTTCAATTTTAGTGAAACCTATAACGCAATGGCCAATCTTTGTCCATTTTTTCACATAGAATTTTCTCTCGTCCCTGACTCATGTTTCCGTATTCATTTCGAAAGTTGAAGTACTTGATTCGCATAAGCTAATAGCTACAACAACAGAAGCAATATCTCACCCAAGTAATCACCAGTGTGCAGTGTTCCTAACAGTGTAATCTCTAGTGTCTTTTTAACACTACTTGGTGTACATTCTGTGTGTATACTACTTATAATGTTTTTTAACACTTGTTTGAAAATCTTACACATAGGAAATTATCGCCCAGAGGCACTGTAAAATTCATGACTTGTATAAACTACATGCATTGGATTATTTAGGAAATAAATTAAGAAATGAACTAAAGGTTCCCTCATAAAAGTCAAACCAAGACTGATCTTGCAACAATAATAATCCCAACCAAGCCGAAAAGGGACATGAAGAGGTGATGTTTATATATATGTACAAAGCACTATAAATATTGTATATATAAAAATTTGTATGTTAATTAAGGATGTATTTTTTTTTGTCCAAGAGTCGCAACAACATTATGGTATTGCTGCGTGACCTGATTTGTTTTGTTTTGTAGACATGATCGACGATATGCATAACTATATTGTGTACACCGATGCTATGGAGATAACCTTGGATGCAGAGTAGTTGGAGGACATGTTGTAGAAGATGTACATGCAAGTGAAAACAATGCACGGCAATGTAAAAAATTGACAAGAGCTGAAAGGCAAGAAACATACGTAGCATTGCTTCAGATAAGTTCTTTTCGAAAACCCATTGCTTGAGAGAAGTAACCATGGAAAATTAAAAAGGGAGACTACAAATATAGACAAAAAAAATCGCATATTTAAAAGAAGGTTAAAAAAAAGAAAGGAAAACAGCCCACGCCCATCGCAAAAATTACTGGGCCGGGCTTGGGCTGTCCTACTAGGGCAGGCCTTGGCTTTCCAGAATCTTCCAGTTGCAGCAGCTCGTTGCTTCGGACGTCTCGTCCTGTTCCTCTCCAGTCTTCACGCCCCTCTGCTTCCACAACCTGTACCACCACCACCGCGGCCATGGCCTCCTCCGCCGATCCCGACGCCTCCACGCCACCATCCGCGCCGCATCCGGAGCCCGCACGGAAGGCGGTCCGCGTGGTGGTGAAGGGGCGCGTCACGGGGGTGGGGTTCCGCGACTGGACGGCGTCGACGGCCGAGTCGCTCGGCCTCGCCGGCTGGGTCCGCAACCGCCGTGACGGCAGCGTGGAGACCCTCCTCTCTGGCGACCCCGCGAAGATCGAAGACATGATAACCCGCCGCCTCCCCGTCGGGCCCCCAGCCGCCACCGTCACCGCCGTCGTCCCGTCCCCGGCCGAGCCCGTCGATCCGTCCGCCGGGTTCGAGATCAAGTTCACCGTCTGATCCGCGTCTCCCGCGACAGGTTCGCGTCTCGCCGCGCGCTCTTGGAGGGTATATTGTGTACTAGTACTACTGCGATTAAAAGATCAGAGGCGTCACCGAATGCCAGGAAAAGCTCTGCTTGGGGGTAATTCATGTCAGAAGATTGTGTGTGCAAACCTGTTTCGTACTACCAAGTGTTCAAGTCTGAGTATTAATAATCTTTATGCATTGCCAGGATTCATATCGAGATATTTCTGGCACTGAGAAATGTGTTGCGTAATCTGGCTCGAAAACTCTCAAAGACTGTTGCCAGAACAATCTCTGTGTTTATTCCTAGACCCTAATGTACAAACAGTTTACGGTATGCATTAACGCCAAGGTTCAGACATGTGCCTCGTGCCTGCTTTCTAGTTGCAAATATAATTGAGTTGTAATTTTGTTTGACCTGTGCCAAGTCTCACCAGATAGCTTTCTGCCATTCACAAAGCTAGCTGTCATGTAACCATTGACAATTTCTGAGGTTGCTTGCCTTCAACGACCTCCCTGCATTCCTTGATCTACTTGACTAGTAAAGCAGTAATACAGATGCTCACATACTAGGGAGTTTCTGAGGATCTTGTGCTAGCACTAATGGAGTAACGGTAGCACTTTCTTTCTACCTTATACATGTACCTGCACATAGCTGAAAGTGTATGCTGCTCAAACCTTCTCCTGCAGCTCCACAAGAAGTGCCTTGCTGCCGCATTCTTCCTCCTCTTCCTTGTGGAACTGCACAGGCTTGAACCTGAACTGCTTGGCGCAAATGGCGTAGTACACCAGGTTGATGACCTGCAGCATCGTGACGACCCAGTAAAAGTAGTCCAGCCTGCCGTGATTGATGTTGTCCGCAGCCAGTTGGCGCCGCCGGGCCCGGCGCTCCAGCGGTGCACGGCGTCCACCAGCAGCGTGCTCGCGTAGCTCCCCAGCGAGATGGACAGCCAGAAGAGCGCCGTCGCCGTGCTGCGCATGCTCTCGGGCGCCTGGTCGTACATGAACTCGAGGTGCCCCACGGAGTTGAACGCCTCGGCCACGCCGTGCAGCGCGTACTGCGGCACCAGCCAGTAGGCCGACAGTGGGGACGTGCCGGCGTCTGTGGCGCCGGCCGCCGCCGCGGCGCCCCTGCGGTGCCGCTCCACGAAGCCGGCCACGAGGGTGGCGAGCACACTGATGGCGAAGCCGATGCCCATGCGGTGGAGGAAGGAGATGCCGCGATCCAGCCCCGTGAAGCGGCGCGCCACGCGGACGAGCGCGCGGTCGTAGACGAAGAGGGTGAGGAGCATGGCGAGCAGCCCGAAGACGGTCATGGACCCCGCGGGGATCTGGAACGTGGACAGGCCCGGCGCCAGGCGGCGGTCCATGGTGCTCGCCTGCTGCAGGGAGAAGGTGTTCTGCGTCGATGACCCCGTGATCACCAGGATGCCCGCCGCCCAGATGGGGCCCATGCGGATCACCGACTTGAGCTCCTCCACGCGGTGCACCGTGCTCAGGCGCCACGGGTTCGGGACAGGGGCTGGCGACGGCTTGCCGGAGTCTGCGTCCGTCAGCATGACCAGGTCGCCGTCAGTGACGATCGCCGCGCGGTCAAAGAAGCTGCTTGAAGGGAAACGGCGGTGTCAGTTGGACTCAACTTTGGAGTATCGGAATTCGAGTTTATGTTATGGACGAAACATACATAAATTTGGTGTGATATGACTAAACTCAAATTTGGAGCCACACAAGAGAACGTGGACCCATGCGCTGTGACCTTCTTTTCTCTCAGTATTCAAGTCAAGACCGGACAGCACGAGAAACTGTCCCGTTGCGGGCATGTGCGGCATGGCACGATGTCCATTTTGGCGCCACTCGACATGGCCTTGTGATTTGGATCTGCCTTGCCCGTGATCCTTTCTTGGCAATTTCTTATGCTCATCACATCGGCTAAGAGTATGGGCCGGAGCACCTACTTAGTTCATCAGCGGACTGGACGCAGGTGGTACGTACCTGAGCTGATCCGTGTGCACAAGCTTGCCGTACATGGAGATGGGCGCGTCGAGCTCGCCGTTCTCGTACAGCCTCGCGGGGTGGACGTCGGCCGCCGGCAGCCGGCGCTTCTTGACAGCGGCGACGACCACCTGCGCGAGGCGCGTGAACGGGCTCCCCGCTGGCTCCAGCCTCCGGTACATGGGGTACCCGGCCACGAAGGCGGCGACGGAGACGCCCATGCAGAAGGCCGGCACGCCGAGGCCCCAGCCCCAGCCCACGTTGTCCTGCACGTACACCACCGCCGTGACGGCCAGCAGCATGGACGCGCCGTTGCAGAAGTAGTACCAGTTGAAGAAGCCCCAGCTCCGGGCGCGCTCCGCCGCCCGCGACTCGTCGAACTGGTCCGCCCCGAACGCCACGATGCAGGGCCGGTACCCGCCGGCGCCCACCGCGTTCAGCAGCAGGGACACGTACAGCACCGCCAGCTGCCACGGCGCCGCCTCCTGGCACGTCACCGCGCCGCCCGGCTTGCACGGCGGCGGCCGGAACTGCGGCAGCGCCGCTGACACCGTCAGGAGCGCCATGCCCTGTGCGAGCATTCATTCATTCGTTCATTTGCAGCCTCAGTTCACCACCCACGTATATGCATTGAGCTTGGCAACTGGCCACGTACGACTTGGTAGACGATGGAGGCGGCGGCGATGGTCCAGAAGCGGCCGATGCAGACGTCGGCGAGGAAGGCGCCGATGAGGGGCGTCGCGGAGGAGGTGCCGCCGAAGTTGGTGAGCGTGGTGGCGGCCTTCGCCAGTGGCATGTGCAGCTGCGTGGTGAGGTACGTCAGCATGTTGGTCGCGAAACCCACCACGGCGAGCTTCTCCGCCACCTCGTTGGCTGCGCGCGGGCGGGCGTAAGTGCAGACGCAAAATTAAACTCCCCCAGCAAACACAATTGCTGTTGATTAGTAAATTCGTCGCTTACCGAAGATGAAAGGCATTGTTCTAAGACCACCCTTCTTCCTGCCCGTCATCTTGCTCGTTCCCTCCATGGCCATGGCCATGGCCGCCGCCTTCAATTCTCCGTTCGTGGTGGTGGAGGCGACGTGCTCTTCTGCAGTTCTCCACAGCCACAGCTGTGCCTAGCGTACGTAGCTGCCTTACCATCTCTACTCCACTTATTTATAGCTTAAGAGGGTACCATGCCACCAGTAACTGAGCCAGAAACTATTGATAAGGGGACCGACAGAAAAGAGCCAGCTCGTAAAAAATGAGTGCAGCTCAACTGATTGGATTGCTCCTCACTATAGTGAGATGGCTGGCTTAAAGGGATAACATGAGCACAACATGACAAGGCTATTGTCTCAATGTTTGTAGAAAATATTAATAACGTTTATATCAAAAAAATACATTCAATGATACTAATATTCCCTTCATTATCTTTTATAAGGCGTACTATATTAAAGAACTAAACTTTTAAATCTTTGACCAATAATTTGACTGATAATTTTTAATTATTATAACATAAACTTGATATGGTTAGATTTGTAATTAAATATACTATCCGGATATTATAAATTTATAAGTATAAACAATGTAATATAAAATAAATAAATTATCAAAGTATTATTTAGAAGATAACAGTGCCTTATAAAAGATAACGAAGAGAGTACTTGGTCAAAGTTTTTTAAAAAATTAACTTCTCAAAAATTAAGAATGACTATTGTTATTGAAGTGTGAGTAGAAGATATTAATAAGTGTATATGACAATAATTTTATTATATTTTTCATGTTATATAAATAAAAAGTTATAAATTATACAAGTATTTTTTTATTTTCTAATGTTATGGGGTCATGACCCCTGCCCCCTTGCTCCGCCAGTGCATACCACTCGGCTACACTACATGTATTATTTGGGTTATCTATATTTATATATACTTCTTTCTTTTTAATAATAGATGAACATTCGGCTTTCGTCCTCACGTTGAGAAATCAGACATTCAAATATAAAAGCAAAAATAGTTTCTATATCTATATACACATACAATAATCTATGTCTATTTCATATACTTATATATAAAGTTAAAAGGAGAAAAAAAAAATCTTCATTCGTCTCTCGGGCAACCACTTTCTCCCGGTCCATGTATTCTTCCATTCTCACAAACATAAAAGCCACATCTAGTTTTACTGAAAAAAGAGTAGTAATACATGATGAGTTATCATGCCCTATGCTGATACCAGTTAGAATAGCACGCATCTAACTACAATAGAGAATTTGAATCGAATATGTGTATCGGAACAAATATATAGTTGCAACGCACAAACATATATATAGTTGCTAGTATATATAATTAAAAGTTTTGAGGATTCTTCCATCTCTATCATGGCTAGTTAGGACTTCAACAACATCATTCAATTTTATGATCATCTAATGGTCTAGATTAAGTTAAAGAATCCATAACAAATGTGATAGAGTTTGATGGTGGCTAGGGTTCTCACACCATGGCAATCCAAAAAGCAGAAGAGGACACTGAACCGCTTCGCAACGGTAGATGACAATTCTTGGTGGTGATCTTCATGGTGGGCCTCGGATAATGATAACAAGGACTTGACATGGCGAACTTGGAGTTAAATAAAGCGATGAACCACCTCCTACCAGACGATGGTAAGGGCACTCTACTATTTCACAAGTCCAACATGGCTTTCGTCTCGACACTATGGATCAGGTTGGGATATTTGTGGGAACCTCATGCTGCTCCATGGCAATTTTCACCTATAAGACTGTATCTCGACAACTCATGTCAGGACGGCTAGGTACACCTAAATAGGATAGTCCAAGTCCAGCTTCATTTACACTGTGGCCCCAATCTTGACTAATATACAATGTGAATTCTTATTTTTCTTCAGCTGCAATGCACAAACAAATTTGCTAGTGATGGTAAATCTATTAACAATTTGCTAGGGGATGGTTGATGGTGTTTGCATGTAAGTTTCTACATCTTCACTCTATTTTGACATCTTTGTGGCATTGAAAATCTTAGCTACAACCACGCGTGGGCACCACCATTGTTTGAGCACTAGGGCACCGACAATAGGGTACAATCTAGCGAAGGCAATCACACATAATAGACATTGTCGAATCCATCCTCTTTAATTACTTGGGGCACATTATTTATAATCATCTGCCCCCTAGCCTTTGGGAATGATACTCAAAATATTCCTCAACAACTTAGGATAAACAATACTAACAAACCCCAAAAAATACAAATTCAAGTTGGATTGGGCTTCTTTCCTACTTTGCTAAGGGTCATTCACGTGCCCCCCCCCCCCCATATCCCCATATTGTTTCAAAGCACAATGCCTTATGGGAACACTTCGTTGACACCTTATTTTGTATCCACACAAAGTTCTAGCGATTTCCGTTGCGTGAATGTTGCACAGGCTCGTCCCTGAGGGTGTCTTTGTGAAATCACCATGCAAAGTGATCTGCTGTTGGACAAATTTAACAATTATTAACCAAAAATGAGATTATAGCCCTTTGGACCAACCTGTACCTCCTACACTGTTTTTCCTTCAGTAGCAGTCTTTCATTTGCTCTTACACGAGCCTCCTTCCCATCCTGTTCTAGTGGCACCATTACACTTAACCACTACCAACACTAACCAGAGCTTGTATTATAGAACTCCACTCCCTGACACTTAGCTCCAAGTCCATAAATCTCTGCTGATTAAGTGATTTGGTAGGGGAATAGGGCGAGGAGCAAGTGAGAAGTGATTATGGTGGGGATTGAATAGGGAGAATTGTGGAGAGAGTTTTTAAATCCCAGTGTAAATGGAGATTTGAGTCTTGTCCGATCCCGAGCAGAATCTAAGCAAATTTGACTGAGCAGGAATGATTCTCTCATGGAGAAATTGTTCCAATGAACATTGCTAAATATTCATCAACTACCATCTTTGCAAGCCACCACTCAGCCATTAATGTCTCATCTTGTTTTTAAACTCGAGGCTATTGAGTTTATGGACACCGTCCACCAATTTTTGACTGGTATTAGATTTTCCTAAAGTAGAAGCGAGTAAAGATAGAGTTCATATGGGGTTTGCATGGCTCCAGCCCAAAGATTCAGGTGGGATTTGCATTTTGTAGACTTATAAACTATAAGCAAAATGATTTATATAGATACACTTAGACATGCCCCTAGCTTTATATCCATGTTTTCCCTAGAGCTAAAAATCTATAGTCAGCGATGATTTGTGTTATTCAATAATGATATTTGTGATAATATCAAGCTTCGTCATTAATAGTCAGCGTTCGAGGCCTGTCACCAATGAACCATGATTAAGTTTCATCATAGTTATACATTGTCCTGTGGCACGATTTTGCTTCATCTTTAAAATTTTGTCATAGATGTGCACATTTGTACTAGTGTCTAGCTAGAGCTAGAGCTTTGCCAAAGAGAGATATACAATAACATAGAGCTGGACTTTTGCAAAGACAGATGGAAGAAATTCCATAACAAACAACTAGCACAATTCGTTCTCTATTTTTGCATTTTAGTAGTATATTTCCATCCGTTCTATAAAGAAGTGCCATTCTCGTTTCCCAAGAGTTAAATATTTTTAACTTTGACTATATATATATATATATATATAGAATAAAATTTTTATAATAAACTTATTTAGAAATATAAATGTTGCCAGTGTTTTCTATAAATTTATAGTTAAATTTAGGAAACTTTGAATCTCAAAGCAATGGTTTTTTTATGTGACGGAGTGATTAGATGATAATTACTCCCTTCATCCTAAATATTAAGTCATTCCAAAAATCTTGGAGAGTCAAAGTTTATAAAATTTGACCAAATTTATATAATATGATAATAACATATTTGATACCAACTAACTATCATTAGATTCTTTTTTAGTTATATTTTCATACTATACCTATTTGGTGTCATAAATCTTTATGTTTCTCTCTATAATCTTTGGTTAAACTTAAAATGTTTTGACTCTTCAAAATTCATAAAATGACTTACAATTTAGAATATAGTGAGTATGATATACCGTCCATTAAAATCGGTTTCGTCCGGAGGCAGATCATACGTCTGTAAAGGCAGCAAATTAAGGCACATCGTGACAAAAGTGATGGTAGCCGTGTGACAAGTACTGACCGTCTGTATGCGTACGATTTCCATTCTTCTAATTCTAAAGTCTCCTTTCTTCCCCACCTCTTTTCACATTTCCGAAAGGGGTAGATGATCGCATTGATCGGGCTCAGATCTCCACCACAATTTAATTTCATGCACACGGAACGGAATCATGGAGGCAGGACCAGGACGCTGTGGGGAAGCCGGTCGTCGACGTGTCGCTGAAGGATTTCACAGCCGTGGACGGCGACGGATCGCGCGTCGTCTCAGCCGTCCGGCCTCTTTGGGAGGGGAAAGCAGGCACACACATCATGATCAGTGGACGCCGAGCAGCCGGCTGGCCTCACAGCACAGTGTGGACACGATCCGCGGTTCCAATCGATTGGGCCGGTGCATGCGCGCGCTGTCTTTTTCCATGCGAGAAAGCCGAAAGCGGCGGCCGTTTCGGCGGAGTCCGGCGAGCTGGAATCGCCGTGCGCCTCCATCTACAGCACATGCAGCAGGCTAGCACTTTCACGTGGCCGGGCCGGGGTGCAGCAGACGAACAGTCAACAGTATGTGCATTAGATTTTGTCGTGCCAGAATCTCTCGTTGCTTCGTCGACTTCATCCATGATACAGGGCGGCGGCGGGCCTTGCTCTGCTGGCTGGCTGGCTGCAAGCATTTGGATACTGTACGGAAATGCAGCTACGTTCTCTTGGACAAGCTTGCTGCTACAAAAGTACAGCCGCTTGGTGTGTGAGTGTGACCTCGTCGACACAACACACAAGTGGTTCGAACTGTGCGATCATTTAGCCCTTCTATCTTTTTTTTTCTGCATTTGGTGGTCAGTGTTACAGCCAATTGTGTGGTCAGATCAGATGGCGGCAATCCAGGAACGTACATGTGGCATGCAAATACAGTGCAGTGTGCAGATCACCACGTGTCCATGCTAGTCCTTCCTCCTCATGATGCAAATCAGAGAGCAAGCAAACCCTGAATTCTCGGCTGGTTGATCGACCACAGAACGTGCGATTGGGTCAGGATGCCATGCCACGCGGTGATATATATATATATATATATATATATATATATATATATATATATATATTATATATATATATATACCCCGGAAGCATGTATGCATGCATGCGAGAGGCAGAGTGAGTGGCCTGAATCAGATCGCGGGCTGATGTGCAAATTAACGCCAGATGCCATTGTCATGCACTAGCTAGACAAGTAGTACCACTAGTCCACAGTTTACTCGTACTAGGTCGCAATTCTGCTTTCCTGATCGCAATGTGAAGCCTTTGTGCCAATGTGGGGCGTTGGTTCCAGACAGGACAGCCAAGCGCAAAATGCATGCCACTGCACGATCGAGGTCGAGGCTGCTGGACAAACACATGGCACCAAACCGGCCATCACCACCATGCCGATAAAGAAACCGGTCGTCAGTCGAATCAGCAGCCAGATCCCCGCCTCCCCCACCACAGATACTGTACGTATGAGATATCCCCGGCCTTCCTCTAGCCGATAGCCTCTAGCCGATGACAGGACTGATGGATTACCTCAGCTCACGCGTTTGCACTGCATGATTGGCTCGATGCGTGCTTGGACCAACAACCATTGCCGTTGCCGCAGTGCGCTCGGTTATTTGCTACAGTAGTCAGTACTTGTAGACCAGGACCAGCCTCCGTCGTCTTCCTCGCGTCGCGTCACAAGACACCTCTTGTGTATCCATTCCCTATGGACAAATGATATTAATGGCGCACATAATAGTCTGGCTCCACACCTAGCTAGCTGCACAGCAGTGTCCAAGTCCAAGAAATGGACATGAGCTGTGTCCCTGCATCTTTGATGTATTCTTCACCTTTCCAAGCATTGACTGGCCGTGGAAGAGCAGCGATCCAGAGCAAACATACAGTTAGGGCAGGCAGAGTGGTCTGTAGGACCGGGGCGGAGGGGGGGGGGGGGGGGGGGGGGGGGGTGATGGTCCGCGTATGCAGTATGTTATTCTCTGCTGAATGGTGGTCACATCATCTTTTTGTTAATATGGAGATAGTTAGGACAGTGGGATCAGCAAAGCTGGGGTTTAAATTAACAGAAGTCCTGGAGATGGGTAATAGCCTGGTAGAACTTGAGCAATCACTTAATCAGTAGCAAGGATATCTCAAGGACGGCGTCGGCGAGTGATGACTGAGATGACCACTCTGTGGAAAGATGCGCAGCTAGCAGCTCTCGCTGTCTCCTGTTCCTAAATATTTGTAGTTTTTTCTATATCATAAGTTTAACTAAATTTAGATAAAAAATACTTATAATATTTATATATTTAAATAAACTTATTATGAAAACAGATTCAATGATTAATTTAATGATATTAGTGTAACATTTACATTTTTTAATATAAAATTAGTTAAAATTATTTTTCTAAAAGTGAGAACGACAGGAAAGGAGTACTTTTTTGTTTTTGTTTTTGTCACTTCCGCATAGAACAAACGCGCCTAGAATAGATAGAATAGAATCACTATATATAAAGAGCTGAGATGACATTGTAAATATATTCTAAAACTGTTAATATCATACCTTCTATTTTCAGGACAGTTATATCCTTTCAAGGGTACGCGTGCTCCCATCCTTCCTAAAAATTTGCTTCACCTTTGGGCTCATAAACAGCTTAATATTATTAACTTTGACGAGGTTAGTGTTCTGGGTTGAGGGCCAGGGTTCATTTTTGAGGCATTATACTTCAAACAAGACCTAGGTGTAAAGTTAAGGGCACCTTTAATAATATGAGCTAACACCAGCTCTAATGTTATAATATAAATATATAGGAAAAGGAGACCACGGCAAGTGGTGTTGAGCATCCTGCTGTAAAACATCGTGAGATTATTTGCTAGACTATTTTTTAAATCCATACTAGTCTCTTCTTTTTTACACTATTTAATAATTAAAAAATGATTCAACTAGCTCTAAGCTAGATCATTGAAAACCCATCCTAAGCAGAGATACCTTGGCGCAGATGCACCATAGTAAAGAGGAGAAAATCGCATGCAAATGGCGCAAAAGAGACTAAAAAAGAGCTGCAAACCATAAGTAGTTCCAGGGACAAGTGGCCAAGGCAGTTTAATATCCGGATGCTATGATGATCTTTATAGTCATTAATTATGTCATCGACTAAGTAAAATAGTAATATGGCATTGGAACTAAGAAAGAGAAAGAAGAAATAATTAATTATACAAGAAAATATGTCTACATGAGGATCAAGATAGAAAGAGACATGATAGGCAGATGATAAAGAGAATATAGTTGGTTGGGCAAAAAAAATATTTAAATGAAACCATCCATTGCGAATATAGTTTTTATGTAAGGCACTCTGGACACCCGGAATACGGCGTCCGTCCACAAGCAACTCTCACACATCACTACTTGTCGGGTACAAAGGTAAGGGGTATCCTAAACGTGTGATAATCTAATGCTTAACATAGCAACTATTTTTAAGGTAGGATCCGATCAGCCGTCCGAGTCAATGAAGGGAGGCCCATCACGCAAAGGTTTCCTTCACCGGCAACAGGGACCGGTCGTGGGCCGGCCCATTGCAGGTAAAACAGAAGACAGGATACCCCTCCGTCTCTACCTCGACTGACGGACGGGGGTCGAACGAACGACCCCTCCGCATCTACCTCGACTGACGGACAGGGGTTGATCGAACGACCCCTCTGCCTCGCCTTAACCCCCCAAATGACGAAAGAGGGCCCGATCGAACCCCCCTCGACCTCAACCCCTCGACCTCGACTGTTGGACAGGGGTCGAACGAACGACCCCCCTGCCTCCGCTTCGACCCCTCGAATGACGGACAGGGGGTCGATCGAACGACCCGCGCGCAGGAGGCTCGGTCAGCTCACCTGCTCCCGGTATGGGTTAAAGGGGATCCAATGCGCCTACCTGCCCCCGCCTAACGCCATAGGTGCCCACTACCGCAGTCAAATCCATCAACTCGCCGCCCATGCCTGGGACCTCTGTCAACCATGCGGCCGCTGTAGCCACATCACAGGTACGGAATCCAGAGGCACCCCCTCGAGCCATGAACAGGACGACCCTCGATTGTGTCTTCAGGGATACGACAGGGTCACGCTGGTCTCGACCCCCCCCTCGACCAGGGGGGCCGACCATCGTCTCCAACCACTCCGGCATGGTTCCCGTCTAGTCCGTCCCGCGTCGACTGTGGGACTCGTACCCATCTACAGAAGGTCAACCATACTGTACCATGTTGTACGGCGGTGTCTAGTCAGCTATCGTCATGCCCTGAACGCCGAAAGGACGGGAAGGCCACGCAGCTACAGCAATCGACGTCCCATCGCAAGCATGGCGCCACAGACACCTCTCCCATGCCTCCATAGTCTAGGATCTCTGTACTCTCAGGCCTCCCCTTGATCTATAAAAGGGGACGCTGGGATAGAAGAAGCGGAGCATTCGTAAGGGCAGGGCATGGGGATCGGCTCACACATTCAGACATCAGCTCTGACCTATATACACCAAGAGCCAAGTCGCACACACTACACCCGATTGCTTGATCGACCTCTCAAGCAATCCACCACCGACCACCTAGGGTAGCCCTACTAGTCCTAGGCCTCAGCTCATCTTGAGCGCCCCCGTGTAAACCAGCTTGTACCCCCCTGTACGAGCACTTCGGTGCAAGATAATACAATTCATCCTCCCCCGCTGGACGTAGGGCCTTCTGTGCCCGAACCAGGATAAATATTGTGTTCTTCTTGCATCACATCTGGGAGAGGGAGCACGCAATATACAAATTTACTAGCCGGTGGTCTTGACCCCCTGGGTCATAACACCGACAGTTGGCGCGCCAGGTAGGGGGATTTGCGTGTCGATCAACTCCGAACTACTCTCCCAGATGGATTCCACGATCCCGTCACTTCCATTCGCCACCATCATCTGGTTCGGGAGCCTAGAGTTCATGTCCACAGGCCACGGCCACAACATGGTTCTACTCTCAGGTAGTGCCATGGATAGCAGCAGCTCCAGTACCCCGGGGCCAAGGAGGACCATACGACGGTCCCACCACTCGCGCCTGTCGCCTGCGACCAGGAGGAGGCGCGAACGATGCCGCCGCACTCTTCACCGCGTGATGCCGTCTCCCCGGCCTCAGCTGGTGACACAGTTCCTCCCTTCGGGAGCCTGTTTGACCCATGCTTGCGGGTCGGGGCGGGTACCTCGTTGAGCCTGACTTTGGCTCTGCCATACCGTCATCTCAGAGGGTCCCCGTGGCTTCTCCGACATACTCGGCCATGCCACCGCACAACCTGTTTCCACATGGTCTCTACAACAGCACCAGACTCTGTTCTGCTTTTGTAGGCTCGCGGATGCAGGCACGTTACGGCTCCCCAGGGAACCTGCTACATACGACGATCAACCTCGTCACCACCCCTCCACTGGACGAGCGCCCGGAGTCACGACGAGCCCCGGCCCTAGGGTGTCAGACCTGGGGGACGGTACGACAATGGCTGGAGGAGGAATGCTGGGGATCTTTCCCCAACTTCTACCACGGCTACCATGACTCGGACTCCCCCGACGAGGGTTACGATCCCACGCGGGAGTGCTTCCACCTCGTCGATCCGGTCGACTCCCAGGACGACATCAACGACGCCGCGGCCATGGATGAAGGAGGAGGGGGCAACGCTACCCCGGCGCGAGACGTCGCCCCCCCAGTTCGAGTCGAAGCCGATCCACCTCAGGACGCCCAGATCACGCAAGTCCGAGAGCTGCTCACCAAGCT
Organism: Microstegium vimineum; assembly: GCA_022036555.1. NCBI lineage: Eukaryota > Viridiplantae > Streptophyta > Magnoliopsida > Poales > Poaceae > Microstegium > Microstegium vimineum. Next base: position 15,066,589 of record CM039126.1, on the reverse strand, counting down.
CGAGGAGGAACGCCTACGACTTCAGCAGCTCGAGCACGCCCTCGAGCGAGATCACGGGCGCCCACAAGGTGTGGGAGCCCGCGGTCGGGCCCGGGAAATCCATCGACAGATCATCAACGAAGGGGCGAACGAGCGCCGCGTCTACAACCGCGCTAGCCAGAACGTCGTGGCAGCCGCGATGCTGCTCCGCGACATGCCGGCACCATCGACGCCCCATGCGCAACGCATTAGAGATGAAATCCAGGGGCTCCTCCAAACCGCGGCCGCTCAGCAGGCAGAGAGCTCGGCCTCGAGACGAAGAGGAGCTGCTTCCGAGCGGCGGGACGTGCCCTCTCGACAAGATCGAGAGGTATCTGTCCACCAAGACAAGGCGCCCCAAGGGGGAGCGGAGCGGCAACCAGTTCGAGACCGCATCCTCGACGATCGACAACCGCGAGACGAGCGATACGACATCAACGACAACAAACGACGCCGACACGGTGACGCTGGGGCTCGAGGTTATAGTGCTCATCGAGGTGGGCGCTACGACAGCGACAGGATCAACGTCGATCCCCGGAACCACCAAGGCCACGAGTCTTCAGCAAGGCAATCTAGCAAACCGCTTTGCCTGTTCGTTTCCGTCCACCCACCAGCCTGGTCAAGTACAACGGCGAAACCAAGCCGGAGCTCTGGCTTGTTGATTTCAGGCTGGCATGTCAACTAGGAGGAGCCGACAATGACCACGTCATCATTCGGCAACTCCCGCTCTTCCTCTCCGACACCGCTCGAAGGTGGCTCGAGGAGCTCCCCCGGGCTTGATCCATGGCTGGCCTGACCTGGTCAGGATCTTCGAGGGGAACTTCAAGGGCACCTACGTGCGGCCAGGAAACTCCTGGGATCTCCGCAGCTGCAACCAGAAGCCAGGGGAAACCCTCCGCTACTTCACCCGACGGTTCTCCAAGCAACGTACTAAGCTAACCCACATCTCCGACCACAACGTCATCACGGCGTTCGTCGCCGGGACAACCTGCAAGGAGCTGGTGCGGGAACTGGGACGGAACACCCCCAAGACCGCAAACGAGCTTATGGACATCGTCGCCAACTATGCAGCCGGTGAGGAAGCCGTTGGTGCGTTCTTCTATGCATCCCGGAGCAAGGGGAAGGCCAAGGTGGACGATCCCGGGGGCTCGAATAATGGGCCCAAGAAGAGCAATAACAACAACAAGAAGAAGAAGAAGAAGAACCAGCCGGGTCGACGCGACGTCGAGCCCTACGATCTTGTCGCTGCGACAGACAAGAAGAAGCCTCGAGGTCCCCCTCTCGAGGGGGGCGTCTTCGACAAAATGTTGAAAGAGCCCTGCCCCTATCACAAGGGACTGGCCAACCACAGCCTCGAGGACTGGCGCATGCTCAAGAAGCACTTCTGCTCCCTCGGCCTCAAGAAAGACGACAAGAAGGAGGACCCACAAGACAAGGGTGATGGCAAGAACGGGGGCTTCCCCGAGATCATCGATTGTTTCATGATCTTCGGGGGACCCTCGACCCGACTCAGCACGCGTCAGCGCAAGAGTGAGCGTCGGGAGGTCTTCTCCGTTCGAGCTCAAGCTCCTCGATACCTCAACTGGTCACACGTGCCGATCACCTTCGATCGGGACGACCATCCCGAGCACGTCCCCAATGCAGGGGTCTACCCACTCGTCGTCGACCCGATCATACTCAACACCCGCCTTTCCAAGGTACTCATGGATGGGTGAAGCAGCCTCAACATCATCTACGCCGAGACCCTCGACCTCTTGGGGATCCCGAGGACCACGCTCTTGCCCAGCGCGGGGGGATTCCACGGGATCGTCCCAGGAAAGAAGGCACTCCCGATCGGCCGCGTCAAGCTACCCGTCTGCTTCGATACCCCCTCGAACTTCCGGAAGGAAGATCTGACCTTCGAGGTGGTCGCATTCCATGGTACCTACCATGCCATCATCGGTCGACCGGAGTACGCCAAGTTCATGGCGGTCCCGAACTACACCTACCTCAAGCTAAAGATGTCGGGGCCCAAGGGAGTCATCACCGTAGACACCTCCTACGAGCACGCTTACGACTGCGACGTCGAGTGCGTGGAAAACGCCGAGGCGGTCAAGGAGTCAGCCATCCCGCGGCCCTCGACGAATTTTCCAAGGAGATCCCCAACCCCAAGAGGCACGCCGGCAACTTCAAGCCTGCGGAGGACACCAAGACCATCCCGCTCGACCTCGGCCACGCGGATGGGAAGGCGTTGACGATCAGCGCCACCCTCGAGCCCAAATAGGAAGCTGTGCTCGTCGACTTTCTCTGCGTGAATGATGACGTGTTTGCGTGGAGTCCCTCGGATATGCTGGGCATTCTGAGGGATGTCGCCGAGCACTCCTTGGACATCCAGGCCGGTTCCAAACCGGTGAAGCAACAGCTGCGCCGCTTCGACGAGGAGAAGCGCAGAATCATCGGGGAGGAAGTCGACAAGCTTTTGAAGGCCGGATTCATCAAGGAGGTACATCATCCCGAGTGGTTAGCAAATCCTGTACTTGTCAAGAAAAAGAATGGAAAGGATACGATGTGCGTAGACTACACTAGTTTAAATAAAGCATGTCCCAAGGTTCCTTTTCCATTACCACGAATTGATCAAATAGTAGATTCCACTGCGGGATGTGAAACTCTCTGCTTCCTTGATGCGTATTCTGGCTATCACCAAATAAAGATGAAGGAGTCCGATCAGCTCGTGACTTCCTTCATCACCCCCTTTGGCATGTTTTGCTACCTCACTATGCCCTTCGGTTTGCGGAACGCCGGGGCCACGTATCAACGATGCATGCTCCATGTATTTGGAAATCACATAGGGCTGACCGTCGAGGCCTACATCGATGACATCGTGGTCAAATCCAAGAAAGTCGAGAACCTAGTCGGGGACCTTGAGATCGCATTTGGGTGCCTCAGGGAAAATCACATAAAGCTGAACCCAGAGAAGTGTGTCTTCGGGGTCCCTCGAGGCATGCTCCTAGGGTACATAGTTTCCCAACGCGGGATCAAGGCCAACCCTGAGAAGGTAACCGCAATCACCAGGATGGGCCCGATCAAGGATCTTAAGGGCGTACAAAGGGTCACCGGGTGCCTCGCTGCCCTCAGCCGGTTCATCTCACGGCTCGAGGAAAAAGCCCTCCCCCTTGATCGCCTCCTTAAGAAAACAGAACACTTCACATGGACCGTTGAGGCCGAGGAGTCGCTCTCCAAACTCAAAGCCTTGCTCACCTCGCCACCTATCTTGGTGCCCCCGAGCCCAGCCGAGCCCCTCTTGCTCTATGTCGTAGCAACTACCCAGGTAGTCAGCACTGCCATAGTAGTCGAGAGGGCAGAAGAGGGACATGCCCTGCCGGTTCAGAGGCCTGTCTACTTCGTGACCGAGATACTTTCTGAGACTAAGACGAGATACGCCCACATCCAGAAGCTGTTGTATGCCATCGTCCTCACTCGGCGCAAGCTCCAGCAGTATTTCCTGGGCCACCCGGTTACTGTGGTCTCATCTTTCCCCCTCGAGGAGATAATCCAGAACCGGGAGGCGTCTGGGAAAATCGCCAAGTGGTCGGTCGAGCTCATGGGGGAAACTCTCTCCTATGCCCCTCGGAAGGCCATCAAGTCTCAGGTATTGGAAGACTTCATTGCAGAATGGACCGACACCCAGCTACCCCCGGCGCAAGTTCAGACCGAGCTCTGGACCATGTACTTCGACGGATCGTTGATGAAGACGGGGGCAGGCACTGGATTGCTGTTCATATCACCCTCGGTGGTTCACATGCGCTACACCATCCTCCTCCACTTCCCCGCCTCCAACAATGTAGCCGAGTATGAGGCTCTCGTCAACGGTCTGCGCATCGCCATCGAGCTCGGGGTTCGACGCCTCGATGTTCGAGGGGACTCGCAGCTTGTGATCGACCAGGTGATGAAGGCCTCGAGCTGCCACGACCCCAAGATGGAAGCCTACTGCAAGGAGGTCCGAAAGCTCGAGGACAAATTCTATGGCCTCGAGCTCAGCCACGTCGCCCACCGGTACAACGAAGCTGCTGACGAGCTGGCCAAAATCGCGTCCACCCGAGGCACGATTCCTCCTGACATCTTCTCGAGGGACCTTCACAAGCCGTCCGTCGACCTAGGCTCGGGGGTCTTGCTCTCGAGCAAGGGGTCGATCCTTCCTCCTCAACCGATCCTCCCTCGAACAGAGGAGAGGTCATGGAGATCGACGAAACAACCGCAACACCAACCCCCTCGACGGACTGGCGCACACCCTACCTCGAGTATCTGATACGGGGCGAGCTCCCAGAGGACCGCACCGAAGCCCGACGCATAGCCCGATGCGCCAAAACCTATGTCTTGTATGGGGATGGCCGCGAGCTGTATCGACGTAGCCCTACTGGTGTACTTCAACGTTGCCTCACCCTCGAGGAGGGGAGGGCACTACTGAAGGACCTACACTCGGGGGCTTGCGGCCACCACGCGGCGCCAAGAACGCTGGTGGGAAGCGCCTTTCGACAAGGCTTCTACTGGCCGACAGCCGTCACCGATGCTACCAAACTTGTTCGATCTTGCAAGGGATGCCAATTCTACGCCAGGCAGACCCACCTGCCTGCGCAAGCTCTTCAGATGATACCCATAACTTGGCCATTCGCAGTATGGGGGCTCGACATGGTCAGCCCCCTGACAAGTTCTCGAAATGGATCGAGCACGCCAATGGTATGGTTTTACAGGGCTTCAAGCCAAGGATCTTCGACCGGCTAAACAAACACAGCAAGAGATGGGACGATGAGCTGCCCTCTGTCCTATGGAGTCTCCGAACGACACCAGGACGAGCCACGGGGTTCTCCCCGTTCTTCTTGGTCTATGGGTCCGAGGCTGTCCTCCCCACTGACCTCGAGTATGGGTCCCCTCGACTAAAGGCCTACAGCGAGCAAGCCAACGCAGCAGCCCGAGAGGACTCACTCGACCAGCTCGAAGAAGCCCGGGACGTGGCCCTCTTCAAATCAGCAAGGTACCCGTAGACGCTACGGCGCTACCACGACAAGCACATACGCAAAAGGGACCTCGAAGTCGGTGACCTCGTGTTGCGCCATCGACAAAGCAACAAGGGGCGTCACAAGCTGACGCCACCTTGGGAAGGACCCTTCATTGTGGCAGAGGTGCTAAAGCCAGGGACTTACAAACTGAAGAACGACAAGGGCGAGATCCTCACCAACGCATGGAACATCGAACAGCTACGTCGCTTTTACCCCTAAGGCCTCGAGGCCTTGTACATTTTATACATTATGTACATTTATCGCATTATGAATGAATAGAATGTTCTCGAAATACATTTCACATTCGTTCATAACTCTGAGGTAACCTCTATTCTGCTCCGGCAAAGTCAAGCCTCCCTCGGGGGCTGACAGGGGGGGCCTCCTAAGTCCTCTAAAAACCCGAATGTTTTTTCGAAACTCGGCCTCCTCTCTCGACCTTCACCCCGAGTACGCTTCACGGCTAAGTAAGAAACGCCTCGAGCTCCCTAAGGGTCGAGGGCCGTCGAGCCGGGGACTCTCCTACGCCTTAGGGCTATGGTACCCCCACTCGCTCCCCCCCTCCAGGGATACGAGCGTGCGTCGAAAACTTAGTCCACAAGCAACGACTCAGGCAAAGAGAAATAGAGATAGCTCGAGAAATAAAAACACCCAGATGCATCTCGAATAAAATGCATTAAAGTTAAGAAGCCCCCAGGGGCTCGACATCATATTGTCACAAAAGCTAATCTATTACATGGACCTTCTTGTCCAGATTTGGCTCACGGGCCTCGACTACTCATCGCCATCGCCGTCCGGCGGGGGAAGCACCTCGACCTCGAACAGCTTCGCCAACTCACCGCCGGTCACCTCTGCGGCGTCGATCAGCTCATGTCATCTCGCCATGTTCGCTTCATCGGTCAGCTCCGGATCAACGACAAAGCCGCTGGCGACGACGTCGAGGTCGTAGATGTAGCCCGAGCGGACAACCGCGAGCGCCCACTTCACGCCTATGTGAAGAGCGGCACGGACCTGCTCCGTCACTTCACGGGTCACGGCGAAGAGCCGGCGCAAGAGGGAATCTCCACGGACGTCTCCTGCAACCGGCAGCTCTGGCTCGACACCCATGCCGTCGCAGAAAGAGGAGATGGCGTCCCCAAGCCTCTCGTTCAGGCTCGTCTCCGCCCCGAGGAGGTTCAGAAGACTGGTCAGATCCTCGTGGGCTCGAGCCTTGTCCCCTTCAAGTTCTACCAGAACAAATAGAGGACTCCGTCAAAACCAAAAAAGCAGGGGAAGGGTCGAAAACAAGCAAGCTTAATAATATCCCTAAAACACTCACCTTTGGCGGACCTCTGAAGTTGGTGGCAGACCTTGACGAGCTCTGCAACTTGGTCACTGTTTTTAGCCCGGAGGTCCTCGATGATCTTGCCAGTACCATCGAGGGCCCTCTTCTGGTTAGCCGCCACCTCCCCCAGAGCGTCGCGATCGCGGGAGACGGTGTCAACATCTGCCTAGAGTTCCCGGACCCGCCCCTCGAGGGAGGAGCGGTCAACAGCCGCCTGCTTCAGGTTGGCCTCGAGCTGCCGGACCTGCTCCACCATTCGAGCCAATTCCCCCCTCAGCGCGGCGGCCTCCTCCTCAGCCTTACGCTGGGCCTCCCAGGCGGCATCCCATTCCCGCCCAGCCTCGACGACATCTTTGAGGGCGGCTTCAGCCCTCGACCGCGAGGAAGCGGCTTCCTCCTGAGCAGCCTCGACCTCCCCCCGCGCTGTAGCCACCTCGCCCCTCGCCTGGGCAGCCTCGACCTCCACCCTCTCCAGCGATGCGCAGAGGGTGGGGAGCTGCTCCTGCGCCGGAAGGATGAATTGAGATTTATCATACGACCTCGCCCTCAACATCTAACAGGGATAAAAAGGAAGGTCATAAAAAAAGAACAACAAAGTGGCCCAAGCAAGATCAAAGAGAGAACGAGCGTTACTTCCATCCCCCGGTACAAGTCCATGGAAGCAACCTCCGCCGACAGGCGTACCACATGGGCAAGCCACGCCCGGAACTCCTCCAGGTGCTCCCACTCCCCGAGCTCGGCTTGCTCATCGAGCTTGAAGAAGGTGTGCCCTAGGTCTTGGGGGTCGGCCAGCTCGAGGGGTTCCTGCCCCCAGAGCCTGTTGCGGCGGTCGATCCTTTCCTTGACCTCCCGCATGATGCCCTGGCGCATCTCGGGGCCACCCCCGTGGAGCATTACCCGCTCCGCCAGAGTGGGGAAGGGAGCCGCCCCCTCGAGCTGTGCACTCCTGGCCTCGGAGTCATCTTGCGGGGCCGCCGCCGGCCCCTCCTAATCATCGCCTCCAAGCGGAAGAGGTCCCCGCCGTGAGAATAACCCTACGTGGTGAAGAAAACAAACGTTAGCACTCGATGTCGTAGGCTCGCCGTGGTCCCCTCCCTCCACGTCGACTAAGTTAGAGGGCGGATCACCTTGAGAAGACGACTACCCGACTTTGACGACAAGCCAAGCAGCCGCCTCGGACATTGTCACATCCGCCGTGCTACTTCCCTACAGCGCCACGACAGCCCCCTCTGGCTCTGACCGGGGGATCGTCACCACCACCATCTCCGCCGCCATTGCTGTCTCCGCCGCCGGCGTCGCCTCGAGCTCCTCGGCCCGTCCTCCCTCCTCGGTAGGCTCGGGGAGCGGCACCGTGGCCCCTTCGATAGGGGTCTCCACCGACGGCGGCACCTCCGGCGCACCGACAATCGCTCCCTCCTCTCGCCGTGCCTTCTCCTCGCGCTCGCGCTGCTGATGCGCCTCCCACAACGCGAGGTTCTCGGGCCACCGCTTCGGCGCCGAGCGCTCCAACGTCTCTTCGTCACCAGCGGAGGTCAGGTCGACCACCTCCATCTCTACGACGGCTTGGGAATCAACCCCCTCAACCACGGCCGTCTTCGACGACGGCTCCACGCCTTCCGAGGCTGCTGGCGCGCCCCCTCCGACGAGGTGGTGAGCACAGCCTCGACCGCCACTCCGACGGACCCTGCCGATGCGACGGGTCGACCCGCCTCTTCCTCCGCTCGAGTTCGCTCCGCGGCGGCCTGCGCCTGCCCACGCCCTATCACCTCTCGCGCCTTGGCCGCCCACGCCGCCTCTGGGGCGAGGGTCGAAGGGGATGGGGCGGCAGGACTGGCCACGACGGTCATCTTGGCCGCGGCCTCCGCCTTGAGCCTCTTGGCCGGGGTAGGGGTCGCGCCCTCCGACGAGCGCTTCACCTTGAAAAAGGAACTCATACGCGACGGTAAGCACAAGTCATAACCAACGAAAAATACTCGGGATCGACAGGGGAGCAACTTACCCCAGCGGAATCATGGGGGTCCGACCAGTTGACCTCGAGCCGCTCGGGGGCTTCCGCGAGGCACGTCGGGAGCCACTTCTCCTGCCGGCGCTGGCCGCGGCAGGGGTTGAGGCTGCCCCTGGCACCGTATCCTTGGCAGGGGCCAACGGCGTCTTCGTCGCCACCATCCAGGTCTCCTCCCGGGTCGATGGGCCTGATGCCCGTGCGCTCGACCGAGTTGGCACCGGGGCGTGCTCGACCGACCCCTCAACGGGGACCGCGACGAACGGCTACGCGTCTGCCGCGGCACTTCACCTTGAAGAGCCGTGGGGCGCTCGTCCCGCAACTCAATCCCGACAGCCGGGGTCGACCTCAACGTCGACCCCTCTCCTCCTACAGTACTGGCGGCCGCCCCCTGACACTCGGGCACCGCTCTTTCTTCCTCGAGCCCTCGCTGCGGCTCGGCCTCCTCCTCCTGCTTCGGCTCCTCTTCCTGCATAAGGACGATACCCGTCAGGTCAAAATCGAAAGGCCTAACCCGATACTGTCACGACATGACATCATCTTTAACAACCTCGTCGTTGCTTGACCCCTCATCCTCATCCTCCTCCGAAGGGGACTCCTCCTCAGAAAGGTTGGCCCGCCTCTGCCGTGCCCGGCGTCGTTCACGCTCCTCCTTCTCTCAGGCCTTTTTGCCCTTATCCTTCTTGGCCTTGTCCTTATCCTTCTTGTCCTGCTCGGCCTGAAGGCGTCTCACCTGGGAGTCGTTCCGCTCCTCCTTCACCGGTGGAAGCGACTGCTGGAAGACGACGTTCCCCTGAAGGAACGCTAGGCGGTTAGGACGCAGGCAAAGGAGACAAACAAGACAGACAAGAGGGCATTGACAGAGAAAAGAGGTGTCGTACCAGCTGGACGTGGCCCTGGTCTGGCATCATGGGGACGCCAGCGACGCCCCCACCTCGAACGCACCGGCGAAGGAGGCGCGTACTCGGCGGACCACCCTCTCGAGGGGCAGCTCGTCCTCCACGAGGCGACACCCCGTGAGATCCATCCCCGGGCGCATCTCGTCGAGGCGTCACGGGCGAGCCATCAGCGGCACGACTCGCCGCTGGTGGAAGGCCGACGCGACGATCGCCGCTGTAAGTCCCGCCTTCTTCAGACTAGAGATCGCGTCAAGCAGGTGGTCGAGGCGCTTCTGCTTCTTCTGCTCGACGCCGTACCTCCAGTGGTCGGGCCTCGAGTCGATCGTCCTCCCGGTGTAGGCAGGGAACAGACCATCGTCGTTCCTCAGGTAGAACCACCCGAAGTGCCATCCTGAGTGGCTCGACGTGAGCTTCACCGGGATCCAGCTGTTCGGCCTCTTGAGGGCGATGCTGCAGCACCCTGCCCTGACCATCCTGCGGCTACCGCTCCCGGCCGAGGCGTGGAACAGGCCCGCCTCGAACAGGTGGATCCACAGCTCCCAATATGGCTCCATCCCCAGGTACCCTTCGCACACGGCGGTAAAGACCGCCGCGTGACAAATACCATTGGGGGAGAGGTGTTGGAGCTCCACGCCGTAGTGGTGGAGGATCCCGCGCAGAAGACGGTTGGGGGGAGATCCCAGCCCCACCTGATGGAAACCTTCGAAGCTGACCACATAACCCTTCGGGGGTTGGGCTCAGCGTCCTCCCTCGGCGGCACTATCCACTCCAGTCGGTCCGCGGAGGTGATGGGTCGGAGAAGGCCGCTCTCCACCAAATCTCCCAGGTGCGCCATGGTCGCCGACGACGGAAGCCAGGCATCAGGGCCGCGCAAGTTGTAGCTGGCCATGAGAGCACGGACGCGGATGCGCTTGGATGCAGAGGTGGAAGGTATGTTGTCAATCTCTCCTCTCCCTACTCTCGCGTACGCAGAGATCCAGCTCGGTGGGCGACGAAGGCAATGGCGAGAAGGATGCAGTGAAGGCAATGGCGAGAAGGAGGCAGCTGACTCCCCACCCCCAGTATTTATAACCGGAAACCCAACGGGCGGGTCCGACGAAAAGGCAAGTAAGTTTCTGCATTTAATGCCACCTACCGCCTCCTCGTATTCCGTAAGATAAGCCGCACCCGTCGCGTCATCGGGCTCCGCACCGCACATCTCGCCGCACCCTATGCCTGCTACGGCCGCAGTCGAACAGACATCTCCTAAAAAGACGCGCCTACGGCGGACAACGTGCGACACGTGGACGTTATCTTCGGAGGTAAGCAACGGACGTCAACCCATCCGTTAAAATCTTGAGGGAGCGAAGGCTGGCCCTTGCACAGGGTTCGACAGCCGCCCTCGAGTACCTGAGGTCAGGGAGGACCCAGGGTTACGGACTCCGGTCCACCCCCAAATCTCGAGGGGACGAAGGCTGGCCCCACGAATGAGGTTCACAGCCGCCCTCGAGTACGCGAGTCAGGGATGACCCAGGAGGGGCCGGCGCGAGCCCCTAGCTCGAGAACGAACTCTCGAGGCCCCCCGGGACATATCCAAGGCATAACCACGGAATACCCAAGGATCCCTTCGACGGGAGGCATCAGGCCACCGACTCTCATTGAACAGAGTTGGCACCTAGGTAATCCACGCGGTGTTGCTTAAATGAGAACGCCTCAGGGCTTCTATCGACCCCCGTCGAAGGGGGCACGAGTTCTCACTTGGATTTCACTTGAATTTATACCCGTTACTAGCTCGCAGAGGACTTCGAGGTTCGTCCTTACGAAGTCTCACAGAGGACTTCGAGGCTCGTCCTAACGAGGATAGCACGATGCTCTTCGCCCCACAATCCGAGCGCAAGGATCCGTGGGAAGGACACTAGGAGGTAGTGAAAGCCCAGCCACACAAGGCTCGAGGACTAGACTACGCACAACACCCCTCGACGAAAGAGGGTCGAAAACACTCGTAGCCTGGCAGACAGAGTTGACCCTCGATAGGGAACTATGACTCCAGTTTAACCCTCGAGGGAGCGAAGGCTGGCCCTCGAAAGGGTTTCGACAGCCGCCCTCGAGCACCCCTTTCCCGAGGAAGTGAAACGCTCGTAGCCTGACAAACGTAATTGACCCCTCGATAGGGCGCTATGATTCCAGTTAATCCTAACCCCCCTCGATAGAACACACATCAGAGAGGAGTCCCTAATCACTACTCTGGGGCCTCGGGGGCTACCCCGCGGAGAATCGAACCTCTTACTAACCCTGCAGATCATCAGCATAAACCTCTACGCGGATTTTCCTTATCCGCATAGAGGCTCGGGGGCTACTGTCGGGTACAAAGGTAAGGTGTACCCTAAACGTGTGATAATCTAATGCTTAACATAGCAACTATTTTTAAGGCAAGATCCGATCAGTCGTCCGAGTCAATGAAGGGAGGCCCATCACGCAAAGGTTTCCTTCACCACAAACAGGGACCGGTCGTGGGCCGGCCCATTGCAGGTAAAACAGAAGACAGGATACCCCTCCGTCTCTACCTCGACTGATAGACGGGGGTCGAACAAACGACCCCTCCGCATCTACCTCGACTGACGGACAGGGGTCGATCGAACGACCCCTCCGCCTCGCCTTAACCCCCCCCCCCCCGAATGACGGAAGAGGGGCCGATCGAACCCCCCTCGACCTCAACCCCTCGACCTCGACTGTCGGATAGGGGTCGAACGAACGACCCCCCCCCCCCCCGCCTCCGCCTTGACCCCTCGAATGACGAACAGGGGGTCGATCGAACGACCCGCGCGCAGGAGGCTCGATCAGCTCACCTGCTCCCGGTATGGGTTAAAGGGGATCCAATGCGCCTACCTGCCCCCGCCTAACGCCATGGGCGCCCACTACCGTAGTCAAATCCATCAACTCGCCGCCCATGCCCGGGACCTCTGTCAACCGTGCGGCCGCTGTAGCCACATCACAGGTACGGAATCCAGAGGCACCCCCTCGAGCCATGAACAGGACGACCCTCGACTGTGTTTTCAGGGATACGACAGGGTCACGCTGGCCTCGACCCCCCCCCCCCTCGACCAGGGGCCCCGACCATCGTCTCCAACCACTCCAACATGGCTCCCATCCAGTCCATCCCGCGTCGACTGTGGGACTCGTACCCATCTACAGAAGGTCAACCATATTGTACCATGTTGTACGGCGGTGTCCAGTCAACTATCGTCATGCCCTGAACGCCAGAAGGACAGGAAGGCCATGCCACTACAACAATCGACGTCCCATCGCAAGCATGGCGCCACGGACACCTCTCCCATGCCTCCACAGTCTAGGATCTCTGTACTCTCAGGCCTCCCCTTGATCTATAAAAGGGGACGCTGGGATAGAAAAAGCGGAGCATTCGTAAGGGCAGGGGCATGGGGATCGGCTCACACATTCAGACATCAGCTCTGACCCGTATACACCAAGAGCCAAGTCGCACACACCGCACCCGATTGCTTGATCGACCTCTCAAGCAATCCACCACCGACCACCTAGGGTAGCCCTGCTAGTCCTAGGCCTCAACTGATCTTGAGCGCCCCCGTGTAAACCAGCTTGTACCCCCCTGTACGAGTACTTCGGTGCAAGATAATACAATCCATCCTCCCCCGCTGGACATAGGGCCTTCTGTGCCCGAACCAGGATAAATCTTGTGTTCTTCTTGCATCACGTCTGGGAGAGGGAGCACGCAATATACAAATTTACTAGCCGGTGGTCTTGACCCCTAGGTCATAACACCGACACTACTATAGAACAGACCTTTCGTCGATGTCCCAAATGAGCTTTAAGCCCGACGAAAATTGCGTCCGGGACTAAAGAGTCCTTTAGTCCTGGTTGGTAACACCAACCGGGACTAAAAGTCCCCTCCCAACGGCTACGGGTGTCAGACATTGTCAGGGGGGACTTTTAGTCCCGGTTGGTGCCACAAACCGTGACTAAAGGTTTAGTCCCGGTTTGTGGCACCAACCGAGACTATTTGTTGGCCTTCAGTCCCGGCTGGTGATTCGGACCGGGACTAAAGGTCCCCCCTATTTGAACTCTCCTTCCTCCCCAGCCCGAACCCGAGAGCTCCATTTTTCTTCACTGTGTTCTTGTTGTGTTCTTCACTGTTCTTGTTCTCCTCTTCGGCCATTGATTCATTTGACCACTTCTACGCCTCCATCGACTCATTGAAAGGTTACTATCTTCAACCTCTCATGTTTTAGCGGCAGCATATGTTGTTTCTTGGTCTATATGTGATTTTTCTTTATGATTTTATCTCTTTGACATTTTAAGCTTCATTCACTTGACATAGTTTGAATATTTTGAAGAAGGAAACTAAAATTAGTATTCTAAATATACACCTTTTATTTCTACTATGTCTACCACATTTTATGGTTTAAGTAGTTGAAAATAGATATTTTAGTGTATTATTTAATTTAATTAGTTAAAAAATAGAAATAGATTTATTTTTTCTAATAGAGATTTTAAGGTATTATATGTTCCACATTTCAAGATTAATTTAGCTTAGTTAGAGAAATATAGATTTTTAGGATATTATTAATTCATTTAATTTGTGGATTATATGAAAAATTTATGGTGGATTGTTCTTGATTTATATGCCACTTGAGCTCAAAATACATTCCATATTTAGATGAAAAAGGTAGCTACCTAGAATACTTTAGTTGTATACATGACACATTTGATGATTTTAGAGAAAAAATAAAATTTAGTTGTTTTATTTTGTTTGTTTAGAATATGAGGAATTTATAATTTCTAGTTTGAAAAAATGAGTATAGACAGTAGATGGCAACTACTTCGGGGTACTCGGCCTCTGATCGGGTTACAAAGCGACTAAGGCCAGACCTCCCTCTCATTGCTTGTGGCGAGTGTATGCAAAAGACTGTGAAAGAGTACCAAGTGAGGAAGGCGGGTCCCAATTATGGTTGGATCTTCTATAAGTGTCCAGATCGCAATGTGAGTTATATGTTTTGTCACATTTGATGGTTACGATTAATTTGTACCACTTATACGTGATGATTTTGATTAAAGTGCTTATTTTGTATTCTATTTTCAGTGGGATAGCACTGGATGCCGCGGCTGGTACTGGGAGGAAGAGTATGTTAAACACGTCACGGAGGCTACGAAGGCTGATAAGGCAGTGAGCTAGCTCAAGAAGCCCGACGATGTTGAGCAGACGAATGATCTGTTTGCTTTAGTTGGGATTTGTGTTGACATCTCTAACATCGTTACTAAAAGTAGATTAATTTTTATTTCTGATAACGGCACCAAAAATGGTTAACCACCTCTCATGCCACTTAAGCCAAGTTGTCATCCCCAACATGGCAGAGAGATGCGGTATTGAAATATACAATTGCTCCTCTAATAAGTATAAATGTGTCTCTGCAAGCGCACAGATAATACCGATGTAGCATTTTAACAAGGAGTATTCCAGGTATCGTTATTTATATTTTTACCACTAGGAAGGGAGTGCTAAGGAATAAATGAGTAATGAGTATCACTGCATGTGTAATGGAGAGTTTCCATCTATCTCCCTCAATACAGGGTAAGTGTCACATAAAATATAGATAATGAATGAATAGTGACAAAAGATAAATATACTAATCAGCATATGTAGCCACATAAGATAATGATAAGCACCTCAACATATATTCTAGCAAGTCATTAGCATGAAATTAGGATGAACTACAAGAATATTTCCTAAGTTATTCTAACTATAAAGTCTAGCACATTATGATTAGTGAAATTATACTTGACAATCATGGCAAGACAAGAAGATAATCACGCATAGTGAGATTACTAAGGAAGATGAGAAACATAGCAATCATTTCCCCGTAATGGTTCCGCTCTGTCTGCCCTATAAACGGGAGGAGGACTGTAAAACATCGTGAGATTTGCTAGACTATTTTTTAAATCCATACTAGTCTCTTGTTTTTTACACTATTTAATAATTAAAAAATGATTCAACTAGCTCTAAGCTAGATCATTGAAAACCCATCCTAAGCAAAGCTACCTTGGCACAGATGCATCATAGTAAAGAGGACAAAATCGCATGCAAATGGCGCAAAAGAGACTAAAAAAGAGCTGCAAACCATAAGTAGTTCCAGGGACAAGTGGCTAAGGCAGTTTAATCCGGATGCTATGATGATCTTTATAGTCATTAATCCGGATGCAAACCATAAGTAGTTCCAGGGACAAGTGGCTAAGTAGTTCCAGGGATGAGTCGATCTATAACGAGTTGAGGCAAAACGAGCCGAGCTAGCTTGATATCCACCTTTGCCTCCACCCAGGTCCACATCCCAATCCTAATTTGTTTGCCTTGCCCCTAGCAGGTACATCCTGTCTCGTCATGCCCTTGATGCTGGCACCCCAGCACAGCAAACACCTCATCCACCGGCTCGCTGCACCATTCCTTGGCGCATTGTGACTCTATGAACAACATGAAACACTTGAGTGCAACATGCACCCCAAAAAGATAAAACATATGGAGCATACATATATAACATATATCAAAACAATATGCAATATCTAGATAGAGCACTTGCAGCTTTTAACGTGAAAACACTTGCTGCAACAGAAGAAGACTGAAACATTTTACAAATATTGTTGTAACGTAGGTATGAAACATATGTAACATCAAGATTAAACGCTTGCAACAACACATCTAGGAACATATGAAACATTTCGAACAAATGCAATAAGCCTCTCGAAAACTTGCAACATATGAAACATGAGAAACATCACCCAATCTACTTTTGCAACATCTATATGATTCAGCTAGAACATACCTCTGAAACGCCTGAAATAACTGAAACATACAATTGCAACATAGGAGAGAGAGAGAGAGGAGCGCCATGGCTGCTTGGGTGGGGGAAGTTCGGCTGCCTAGGTGAGAGAGGGTGCCATGCCAGGGTGGGAGAGAGCTGCAGACTCCCGTGCAATACCTCCAAGAATGTTGCCCCCATGGATCTCGCCGGTGTGGGGGAGAGGGCCGCAGGATCTACGAGTGTTTGGGGCTCTTGGTGGAGGAGGACGCCGATGTGGGTGGAGGAGAAGCAAAGGTGGGGAGGGCGCACACTAGGGTAGGTGAGAGCCAGGGTAGGGAGGAGGGCACAAGGTGGGGGAGGAGGATGTCACCACCAGTAGGGAGGGAGCGGGCTGTGGAGAAGATGGACGGGAGGCGTGGAGGAGCACGGTTATAGGCTCACGGTGTTGCGGCGTGTAGTTGAGGGTCGCGATGCTATGGTGATTTGTTTTAGAAATTAGAGGGAAGTGGATAAGAATGCCTTCTGGGCCTCTCGGTTCGTCAACAGGTCCGTCTAGCGCGGACGGGTGTAGTAATACAAGCATTATCGTTTTATGTATAGTGTCTATTTGACTTGGCAAGTATGAAAACATTTTGTATAGTGTCTATTTGACTTGGCAAGTATGAAAACATCTATGTAGTTTTTGGGTTAATAAATGGCCTAAGGCATGTAGGCTCCGTAATAGGGTCAAGGTGGCAATGGCAATGACATGCAAAAGCAGAGAGAATGCTACCCTAGTGCTCTATAAAGACTTAATTAGGCCACTCCTAGTGCAAATCTTGTGGAGGTTTCAAACTCATCAAGTGAGCTGCCACATACGCGAAAATGATGACATATAAAGAAGTTTATGAAGATAGACCAAGGGTAGATTTAATCATGATGAAATTGGGTGTACACTATTTTCATGTCTATGAAACGTGTTGAAACTGACATTCAGGACTAGTGTTTCGTTTCATTTGACTACGCCTAACATGTGCATCATATTAAATGCTATGGGTAGCCTATGCAATAGTTTCAGCCACTTTAGGTGATGTCGAAATCTTAGGGCTCGTTTTGAAGGGCTTCTAGAGGGGCTCCAGCTCTAGCTCCAACTAGAACCAAAATCCTACCAAACATCCATTCAAGAAAAGACTTTGGTGCTCAAAGGAGCCAGAGCCAGTTTTCTATTGGACAGGGTGAGCCATGAAAATATGGCTCTTGTTAGCTCTTCACAAACTTAGCAAATTATAACAAAATTATTACTATAGCTGTTTTTGTTAAACGTTTTCTAAATTGATTTCAGCTCTTCCAGAGAAGCGGCTCTTTAAGAACTAAAACCAAAGTTCTACCAGCCAGATCCTAGCGAAATTGGCCCTTTGAGATTAGGGAAAATTTAAAAAATGTCATTATAATTTTGTCAAATTGAAAATATGCTATCATGACCCACGCATCATTGACTCACGTAAGCTCCACATGTCGGTGAGATACCAATGACATATCTCCAACTTTACAAAATTATAATTGCACACAATTATTTTGAGACATAAATGCTTATTGATATTTTTAAGAAGAAAATGTGACTAACAAAAATTTTAGATATAACATTTAAAAAGAGACTAAGGCCTCGTTTGACGCAGCTTCTTAGGCTCCGGCTCCTTTACTGTTCACTGTGTCAATTGAAAAAACAGCTCCGGCTCCAACAGACCCAAGAGAGGAGCTGCTATGGGGAGGCTTCTCCTGGCTCCTGTATAGTACCCTACAGTGGCCGGAGCCAGAGCCGCACACCCTAACTGGAGCCCTTAGAGTTTGGTGGTAACGCGATAGCTCTATATCGCTGTTATGATGCAAGTGATGCCGGTCCTAGGCTTCCCCGGTCATGGTTTCGTGAATGAATAATTTAAGCCTGAGATGGCTATCCAGACATGGCTCGTGCTCGAGGCAGGTAGCACGTTAAATATAAACATGGAAACTGAGCACCTAATTTGTCTCTATGTTTGTCCTTCAATCGGATAACGCGGAACCTCGCAATCAGTTCGTTTTAGTTTGTGTGGCTTTCTCACAATAAATCAACATGAGCATAAGCGTAAACTAAATTTCAGCATAACAAAGTGCGTCGTTTGATTGCCGCTTGGCCACACGCATTTTCATCTTGGAGTATGCAATCATACAGGAAGATAGCTTCGCATCCTTTTTTTTCCCCCTCAAATAAGAGAAACCAACCTGCCGCCTTCTCTTTCAAGGATGCTGGCACATTCAGTTAGGTATTAAAACAAAAAAATATTTTTTGATATCCATCCATCGCAGTATATATGTTCCTATTCTCTGCAAAACTAATACTCCCCAAATTTCAAATTGTAAATCATTTTAGCATTTATAGATTCAGAGTTTCTACAATACACCTAGATATGTTATATTTAGATATATATTAAAAATTAAAAACTATATGTATGTAGAAAAGCCAAAACGCCTTACAATTCATAGCCTTAGAAATTCATAACAATGACACAATGCAATAGCTACGCCAGGAAAAAGAGAAAACTAAACAATTGAGCAATCTAACCCTTCCCACCAAATCAAAGGCCACGATTTAACAGGCTATCATACACGGTGTAACACCTTGATATTGAATTAATATGTACTTAGAAAGCATTCCGAACACATATATGGAAATAAAAGATAGTCAGCAGCATAGCATAGACGATGACCAGGTATCTCTCAACAGGCGGAGGGCATAAGAACGACACTCCTGCTGTTCTGCAACTGCCTCGGTTTCCTCCATCCATCCCACCATATTAACCACCTAGAGTCTATTGCTGCTGCTCGTCAAACTCATGTCCATGGTCCAGGAGGTAGTTGGCTGCAAGCTCTTCGTCCTTGTTGCATGCAAAGAAAACTTCTAGCACAAGCTCACGGTTGAACCCCATTCCCTCAAGCTATTAAAGAATATAATAATAATATAAGTAAAAAAATTATATACAGCATGCAAGAGCTCTGAGTTGGGAATATGCTGGCATAACAAGTGCCCCTTGTTTAGGGGCAGATTAGCAAAATGCTTCATACAATCCATACAAGCACCACAGCACTTGATGGGGCAGCAATTCTATCCAACTACGCAGATCCATATCGACACATAGATCCTCTCAAATATCGTCATAGAAGCATAGAAAACTCAAGTCAAAGCTACATTATTCCATATAAATTTGAAAATTGTGCTCTACAAGTAAAATAGTAGCTACATCTAGAATTTGGGATTATCAAGTTGAAAACAATTTTGTATTTAGGATTAGTGTCTAGCACTAGAAATTTGGAACAAGTCCTGAGTCCTCATGAATAACTTCAGAAGTAATAATGTAAAATTAATAAATTATACTTATAATAAAGCAGAGGCCTAATTTTGTATTTAGGTTATCTATTGTCTGACATTTACATCTGCCTAGCCCATTAAATTTGTGTTCCAACAAAAGAACATGCAAAGATGAGCAAATCATATGGAAACCAATAAGAATTCAGGTCAAGACAAAAAATGTTTAAAAAGAACTGCAAATAACATGATAACATAGTAAGTTATAAAAGAGATGTACCCGCTGGATAGCCTCCCGTTCCTCTGGGGTAACTGTCAGTGTTTGCGGCATAGCAGCTGCCAGTTGACCTAGTATGTTTCTGGTTCACCAAAGCACAATGTAAATATTTCTGTACTCATGATTTGTTAACATAATTATGCAGTTTTGCTTACCCTCCAGGACCACCCTCAGAAGTTTCATTCACCAAGCGGAGAAACTCAGGTTGA